>JAZGTJ010004316.1:0-31375 GCA_036877575.1 Botia almorhae | reverse complement strand
TGTCGCACAATAAGAGAAAAACATAGATTCTGAAAATAATACAAAACAACACTGTACAATCAAATGAAATAGATCAATAATCAATTTCACTAATTAGAAAGGGCAGGTGGCACAGGTGGGACACTTGGAGCAAAGGAAAAGCCCCCCTGCTAACCTCACCCGTTAACATTTACCCCTTCAATGGGTAACTAATCAAGAGGTGACTAAACAGAGCGACTGCTGGAGGCTGTTCAGCTCTTTCATATGGAAACAGAAAGTGAGCGAGTCCCATTAATGAAAAACTAAAAAAAAGGCAGAGAGATCTTTACTGTAATTACACGCCTGAACACGTTCACATATTATTAATCTTTACGGGAAAGTCATTGAAATAAACATTTGTGGTTTTGTTGCATTGTTGTGTGACGGCACTTTGGTGAAATCAGTAATCCACAAGGTGTTGCCACCTGCCACACTTGCCTTTCTGTATTAACCTGTGATTTACAATTTTACATCTTTTAAACTGTAAAATTTTCTTCCTGTGTGGTTATACTTACAATAAAGTTTGAAGCATTGACACTGTATGATGTAAAATTCTGTTTTCATTGGTATTTTTTGTCAATATAGTGTGTTTCTGAAACGATTCCTCTTTATAGAAATAATTGCTTTGAATTTACAACACCAGCATATTCATGCTTTAAGAGTTACTGCACAGCAAGAATGAAACTATTCATATGCAGAATATATGTATTATTTTATTATTGTGCTGGATGTTCTGGACATAAAACTATTGCATTCGGGGCAAATGCAATGATTGAATGAACGTTTTACAGTCCTGCACCTTCCACGGAAGTTATATATTTATATAAATGTATGTAAAGACTTTCAACCAGCGTAACAAAAAATGTGAACAGAATCATCTGTATTCCTGCATTTAACTAGAAGTGAAGAGGAGATTTACTGTATGTCTGGTGCTGGAAAAGCAGATGACATTTACAACTAACAAACTAACAAACATTTATAGACAGAATCAATTTAACTGGGAGAGACTCGGGCTGAAAGGTTCCTGGGCACTGTCAGCTTGTTGGCCAGTGACGTGCAGACCTCCACATTATTTAAATGTAACTTTATTTTAGCATGTAACAAAGTTTACCAATGTGTACAAACTTTACTCAAATACATGTACAGACTGTAAAGCCCCAGATCGGATTAGATTAGATTCACTGTTTATGTTTATCCATGAACTGGGACAACCAACTGAGACAAGAGTGAGAGTGTCTCACCATAAAAACATAAAAAGTTGTTTATGGGAAGCAGACAAACTGTAACTAAGACATGACAGGTTTCAAATGAATTTTATGTATAGTTCTCAGAATACATTAATTTATCAAAATAATTAGTTCTTATTAAATTTCTTTAGGAGAAAGTTGTTTTAAATCCTCACATTTTTTGTGTGACTACAGATTATATCCTAAAATAAAATTATTCTCATAATAATGAATAATTAATGCATCAGACATTCTATTCATTTTTGCTTATTTATATAAAAGTAAAATAAATTACTTCATTAGTTTGAAACAAAGCAATGTTTCAAAATAAAATGTTTTTTTAAACATTTTGACTTTAAGACCTTTCCCCTCCTAAATATTCTAGAGTTTGGCACACAAATTAAGATGCATGTTTATTATAAAAATAGCCAGACACTAAGGAATCTCTTGCTAGGGTTAGGGTTGGAGATATATGAGGTGAGAATGTTGCAGATACTTACAGTGATGGAGTAAACCAGAAGAGCAATACCAGTCAGCTAATGATCCATTATTCGGCTGGAGTGTGTAATGTTGCTTTTAACTCTTTTGCTTGTGCTATGTGGAAGTGAAAAGCGTTACTGTTCTCTGGTTTCAGTGTTTTCATGTCATGGATATTTATCAGATACTGTGGAGTCTAGCTTGGTTGGAAGTCAATGGGGAAGGTCTGGCAAGGGAACAGTAACAGTAAGATCATGTTTTAATCAGAAAGTTGCTGTACACAAATATACTGCATTCGCCACCTTGTGGTATCAACATTTAAAGGGACAGTTTACACGAAATTAAAATTCTGTCTTACACGTTGTTCTAAACTCAATGATTTTCCGCCGTACATGAAAATGTAGGATTTTGGTCAATGGCTTGTGATGTTTACCACACAACAGATGTAGAGGCAGAATGATACAGACTCACAGCTGCAGTCACCATTTACTCTCATTCATTATAATAATAGTGAATGTGACTGCAGCTCAGTCAGTCACTATAACGTTTGTCATAATACAGCTAGACTTTCACTTCTGTACTCCTGAAGAATACAAGATTAATACACTTCCTCCATTGATGTGGTTGAAATTGTGCTATTCATCTCAAATCGCATTATTCCATTACTGAACAAAATAGCTCATGTGATTTCCAAACGGTGTTTGACTTACAAACAGATAAGAAAACACTTGATGTTAACCAGACTGTTTTAATGATCATTAAAGTATTCTAGGTTAAATTGTCTAGAACAGGATAATCTTACAGTACACTTTAAAATAACAGCTATACAGTTATATCTCATAATATATTAAAAGCATTAACAGTGTGGTCACTTACAGTTTTAACCCAATATGTCATTTAAAAATAAATATCTCATTTTATGATACATGTACTCTTGACAGCCGAAGCTTCTGTTCTGTTTAAACACAATTGAAGTCCAAGGTAAATAACAACATGCTTGACGTGAGCTAGTCAACTGGAGTACACATTGCAATTATGTTTTATTTTATATTAATTCTATATTATGGCACATGTTCAACATATATGATAAGCCTCAACACAGGCATCATAACAACTTAAGCTAATTTAAACATTTTACACTGAAAGCTATAAAAAGCAAAGCACCAAACATGTTTAGAAAATTACATTTAAACGTGAATATGCTATTGATGTTTGGAAATCTGTCAGTCTAACTCTATGGTTTTCCATGTGGTTTAATGTAGGCGAACAGGACAATGATGTAGATGATATACACGGCAGCCAGGGTGAGGCCGATGCCCAGAGCAGTATGGTTGAGGATGCGAGCCATTCTGGAGTTTTTCTCCGCCATTTGTTGTTGTCCTGACATGTTGGCATTTCGAGTCTGTAAAAGCAAAAGTAAAACACATTGTCAACCACTTGAGTGTTTTTTATAACTCCTGCGACTCTGGAAGCCACACTCTGAACCTCAGACCTCACAACGTTGACACTGGAGTAAAGCTAGCTGACGTGACCAGTGTTTATATAACACGCTCTCTCTCTCAACCCACTGGAAGAGAGTTTGGTTGCTCTACAATCCAACAAAGCTTGTGGAAATATTCTCTGTGTAAACAAACGCTAAGGGTCATTTCTAAACGATATACAAGGTTTTATGTAACAGAGTCTCTGTGGACTATATCATAACACTGCTTTGACTTCTCTAAACAGCTAGTTAATTATTCTGCCGTGACTGCTTGTGCAACGAGGGAAGTTCTGGGAAATTACAACGGGTCGCCACTCCTTACCAAAAAGCTTTGTTCTCAAGGAAGACGTCTGATTAAATATTTATTGCATCAGGTTTAATTTTCTGTTGGGAATTATCACCCAGATAAGGAAGCATCTGTCCAGGTCACTGCCCTTCTGAATCAGTACGCTGTCTTTTTGTTTTGCAGTCTTCCCTCCATCTATCAATGACCTACGTAACATAATTAACTTCCTTCTGGCTCTTCTCTATTCACACACGCGCAGTCATGATTTCAAACAACACTTGGGTTCAAATATGAGAGTTCAGTCTGGATTATGTGTTTTTTACAGAAAGAAGAAAGTACAGGTCACTTACAGTGAGGTTACAGTAAAAGTCTTTACAATAAAATTTGCTAATGCAACATTCAGCAGGAATGAACGATAAACAATGTTTTCACTTAAATGAATGATATGTTCTGTATATTCTATTGTATTTTTATAACACGTCGTACATGTCATGTTATGTAACGAGCTCCCAGTAAACAATAGAAACACTATATTTAGAAATGAACAATAAGCAGATGAAAACATGCTGCACAAATGTCACTGTCACATTGTGTCTTTTTGTGATGTTGCTGCACCTTTGTGTCAATGACAGAGTAAATAACATTGTTTCCAGGAACAGAAAGTTGTTAACACATTGAATTCATTCATTCACATTGAATGAATAATGTTTCATCATTTGTAAGTTGATCTGGATAAAACCAGTTTATCATGGTCTTGTAGAACCTGGGGATAATTACCTGCTTTCCTCTGTGTGTGAACTTTATGGGAAGTTCTTGAAATAAATTTCGTGACGTGAGGGCTGTGCAGGAACTACATCAGCAGTAGTATTTCAGTATGCAGTTCACTTTTTACTATCTGACACCCAACAGTGAAATATAGATCATATAGATTTAGAAAATATATATATATAGACTTGTACATTCATTCTGTAATACTGACACGATGCTCATTGTCTTGTACACAAACTTTTGTGAGCTCTTAAAGTGTTAACGATCTACATACATGTTTAGTTTAATTATGATTTAAAAAATGTAATTTAAAGATGTTCACATTTCTAAGACAAAATTAATAAAACAAGGTTAATTTTTCTAATACTTACAAATATGGAGTAAACCAGAGCAGCGATGCCCACAGGCAAACAGCAGCACACCATCGTGAAGATGGAATAACCCAGGTAATCAGGCAGTGGGTTGGCCAGTGGAGTGGGGGTCACAAAAACCGTAGGCTGTACGGTGACAGCAGGTTGTCCAGGATAGGGCCCTTGGGTGTACGGCCCCTGGGGGACCGGTTGGCCTCCTGGAAATCCGTACTGTTGGGCTGGATAGCCTGAAGTGTTGGGGTAGCTCCCTGGGGGGGGGTGTCCTGAGCGGTCCGAGTATGGTGGCGGTGCGGGCTGGGTGATGCCTGATTTATCTGTATAATTACTGTTGGCTGGAAACATATTGGAAGTCTTGCTGGCATCCATTTCTCTGCTGGACTTTTGCTTGCGCTTCCTGCTGTCCTCTGGTTCGAGCTTTTTGTATCATGCCATGGAGGGTGAAGACAATGCTGGTGGGAGGCAAAAGGGTGGAGAGCGAGCGGTAGCAGACAGGGGAGGAGTAACAAGAAATTCAGCATTGCTATCTAAACAACATAACATGAATAAATTAATTAGAGACAATAAGAGAGATATATAAATACAGTGTCAAGCAGATATAGTCAAAGTATACAGCCAACATCTATCACTTAGAAAAAACACTTTTAATTGTACTTGAGCATTACAAAGTTTAAAACAAATGCTGTGGCTTTTCAAAGCAGCACCAGAGGACCTCAGATCCGCTGCTGGAGCTTCAGAACCGCTGCTGGAGCTTCAGAACCGCTGCTGGAGCTTCAGAACCGCTGCTGGAGCTTTGCATCCGCTGCTGGAGCTTCAGAACCGCTGCTGGAGCTTCAGAACTGGCCGTCTGTGAGCTAACAGTTTTAGATTGTAAAAATGTTTCCCTAACACTAAAAAAACAAAACATTAAAAACATTATTTTGAATGTTCTACAAACATTCAAAGCATCCAGTTATATAGATGTCATATTAATTATTGCTTGGTTATAAGAACATTATTCAAACACTTTTTTAATTCTGTCATGTTTTTACAACGTTCCACTAACAGCTTGAAAATAAAGTTTTTGATGTATATCTAAACTTGATGTGTGTGTGTGTGTGTGTGTGTGTATATATATATATATATATATATTTATATGTAAAACAAAGATGTTTTGTTAACTATGAGAGAACTTTTAAAGAACCTTAGAAAATGTTTTGAGAAAATTCTTGAGTGCCAAATCTTCTCTGTGCTTCCTGTATAATACAGCAGAAACATGAGGGGGGTTTCCTATACTCCCCCCCACCCCTCAGGTAAGCCTGAACTCTGTCTTCATCTAAACAAACTGAAGAAACACAGACGCACTATAAAAGTCTTTTGGTCAATGCTTTTTTCTTTTACAACAGAGATGGAATGAAGATGAAGGAAGGATTTAATCAATGTAACTTTGATACAAATATTTCATATAGCAACACATCTGAATGCAATTTTATCAGCGCACTCATTTTATGGCTACTGTAGTCTGTGGAAATTAGTGTACTGTAGGATAAACAAATAAGGGAAGGGATGAGGGTGTGACTGTAGTCATTACCACTGTAAACATCAGTTACTGTAGAGCATGATGACACGGTTTTTACCATCAGGAAAAATAAATAGGTACACGCACATACAGCAGGTGACGTCAGGTGACTTTCACAAGCTCTGATCTGCATGACTGGCTTCTGTGTCATTTGCATGTAATTAAGGTGCCGAGGTCCTCCAGGAAACTAAGTTGTGTTTATGCGGTAAACACACAGAGATCCAAACTAGTAGATCCTAGAGAACTAGAGATCCTAGTTCAGTCAAACGCAGACTGAGTCAGGGAATGCAACCAAGAACCAGCTCAGCTAATGGGAAAGTTCTCAGAACATTGGCTAATGTTCTCTAAAAGTTCTCTTAAAGTTCTCAAAAACATTCTTGCAGTAACGTTAGTGAACATTTTTAACGTTATATATCACATATATCAAAAAGTTACTAAGTAGTTAATAAGGGTTTAAAACCCTTTAAAAAACTTTTTAAAAATGTAATTACGTTCTTATACCCGAGACATAATTACGTCAAAATAACTGACTGAACGCTTTGAGGATTCTTAGAATTTGCAAAATAACATTTTTAACATTTTTGTTATTTCATGAAAATGTTAGGGCAATGTTCCTACAATGTTCTCACCTCAGCATGTTCCTGTTAGATCTTTGAGATACAGCTACAAACTTGCCTCTGCACCTGGCAGAACCTCATCATGGCCGACACCCATGTAAACTTTCACTAGTGCGGAGAAAGTGTAGGTGGTCTCTCAAATCAAAGCACATCATGTGTGACAGAGTAAACTGTCCTCTATCAAAGGCAGACAGACTGGTATTCAAACAGGAATTATAGGACTGTGTAAATAAGGGGTGTAGGGAGGACTTCAGAGACTGTAGTTCTAAAACAACAAGACTTATCTTACATATCGCACAGAAAACCACATACCTACCCACACTCTCGGTGAGAGACATTGAAGGAAATGAAACTCACCCCAGCAGAGCCGCAGGATGCAGTTTCTGCAGTTTCAGCAGAAGCATGCTGGTAAATTGGCATGTAAAAAACATGCACTGACAAAATTAGCTAGTGGCTGAAACTTTTATTTAATATGCAGTGAAACTACAAGAAGAAAATGTCTGACTTCATACCGTAATTCTTTCATACAGTAACAGCTTTGTTGAATTAAAAAATAATTATGAAGCATATGATGATCACATGTGCAGCATACTTTTTAATTAAGTGAATAGCAATTAGCCAGTACAATAGCTCCGTCCTTCTCACCCCTCACATCTTAAACGTCTCCCTCATTTGAGGTGACTCGTCACCTCATTAGTTAAGACATGAACCGGGTGAGGGCTGAGGACCCAGCCATGAGGCACTAAAAGAGATTAAACATGTTACATCATCCCTTACTGGCTCCACGTATGAAAATATAAACAAAATATTGTAGCTATAATTTGAGAGGAGAAATCGTAACACAATTAAAGGCAGAACACTTTTAAGGTTTTTTTAAACATTAAAAGCTTTTGGATATGATGATAATGTTTCATGTCTGACAATAATGGGAATCAATGAGAGACATTGATAACAATAATGGCTATGATATACAGGGTAATGACGGTGAGCCCGATGCCAAGAGCCACATGGTTGAGGGTTCGAGCCATTTTGGAACTGTTCTCCGCTATCTGTCGGTGTCCGGACATGTTGGCATTTCGAGTCTGGGAAAACACACAGGAAGTTACATGGTGCTAGTCATTATGACGTAAGCATGGCTAACATGTTAAAATCTGGGGAAGTACAGCTATGATGTAACATGCACACACACAGACATGAAAGCTAAAACTCTTAACATGGTGAGAACTTCCATTATGATGCTTTTTCAAAACCAGAAAACCCCATTACTTATATTAACAGCCCCTGTTTGCTCTAAATTGCCAGTTATTTTTTTCTATCGTTTCATGAGAAACACTTTGTATGAACATCTGCAAAGTGAGTAATGTAAATGTTGACTCTTAAAAGCTGGAACTATTAGCTGAACTCATAATTCAATTACATTTTATTGTCCCTGTGGTGTCACAGAGCACAGAGCCAATAAAATGCAGTAAAACATAACAGAAGATTCTTGTGACCTCATGAACGCGCTCTACCCTTCTTAACTGCATCGACTGGGTGTGTTTACGCTTCGAATGTTCACATTTTGTGTGCTCACTAATCTGAATAACAGTCCAACTCGATTTACTCTTTTGCTTTATCTAATTTGACAACACAGAGATATAAACCATGACTCATGACTTTGTCTTTAATTTGTCTGTACAGCATATCATCAACTAACATGAACCTCATGGATTTGTGAACGGTCTGTGTTTCTTAATGAGATGATTAGTCTTCCCGAAAACATGATTTTTATTGCCAACGCTCTTAAAACAATTATGATTTAATAAATGAAGAAAACATCCCATCTAATAATATTCACAGATACTTACAGAGATGGAGTAAACCAGAGCAGCGATACCCAGAGGCAGACAGCAGCACAGCATGGTGAAGATGGAGTAACCCAGGTAATCAGGCAGCGGGCTGGTCAGGGGAACATTGGTCACATAGACTGTTGGCTGCACAGTGACAGCTTGTCCTGGGTACGGCCCAGCCGGCTGTCCTGGGTACGGCCCTGCAGGCTGTCCTGGGTACGGCCCCTGGCCGTACGGGCCTGGTGAAGGACCATACTGCTGATAGCCGGAAGTGTTATGGTAGCTCCCAGGGGGAGGGTATCCAGCATTGGGGTATCCAGCCTGGTCCTGATATGGTGGTGGCTGGGACTTCTCAGATGTGTTCCAGCCTCCGGCAGGGTTATTTGGATCCATCTGTCTATCAAGAGCTCGATTACTGAACACTGCTTGTGTTGTGCTCGGCAGAGACGACACTCCTCTGTGGACTTTGGCAAAGAGGAAACAAGCTTTTCTCTGTAAAGCACTTTGGCTTCCCACTGGTCATGTGGAGGTCGATAAAAATCAAGCATGGGGAGGAGTAACAAAGATTGAGTCTGGGTCCACCGGGACGACATTGTCTGTCCACAAGCGCCACCCTGTGGCCATTTTAACAAGAACCTTTCAGCATGATTTATTACTCTGCAGCAGTGGAATCAGCGCCTCATCAGTTGTTGTTCCTCTTTTGGTTTGACAATTACACGTTTTATGGGTTTACAAATTCATATTACAGATGAATTTGGCTGAGATCTGTCTTCACCACATGCTAAACCGTTAGCCGCTTGAGTCTGTTTAAAACGAGATCAATCACAAATGCCAAACACCATTTTCTCTCTCTGATGACAAACATTTAACTGGATAATTAGAACTGTAGCTAAAGCTGAAATTTTGAGGGGTTACATGATGGTGACTGATTCGAAAAATAGCTGTTGAAACAAACACATGGAAATTGGTCTCACGCAAATCTAAATGTATTAAAATTAATTTGTGTTTCATTTAAAACACAATCTGTTATGCTAGTAAACCTCTATGACCTTGTATTACACAAAAGCATCAGATTTTCACTATGTCAGCAAACACACCCAGCCGAGCAGACAAAAATCCGGGTTGGGTTTTTGTTTGTTTGTTATCTAATGGAAACCGCATCATCAACCAGTCCATTTAAATCATAAACATGCAACGCACAATGTAAAAATGAGCCCTCTGGCTCTTTGTTTCTAAAGAGCAGCGCAGAGAGACGGCATCATACGCGTGTCATCTGCCTGTGTAATAATGAGCTGATGACAAAGAAATTCTATTATTCCATGTTTATTATATTATAGGCTCATCCCAGGCTCAGATTTCCTGTGTACCAGTACCAGACCTGCGTTTCACGTTTAGAAACACTTTCAACCTTATGACCCTCCAAACTGTCATTTATAACTACTGTTCTGTACATAAAACACAACTTTATAATTTCATCAGAAATAACTGTGTATAACCCATATGTCAAACACCAGGAAGAACCATTAAGTATGTTCCAGGTATGGAATGTTCATCACATTAAACGTTTCATATATTTTCATAGTTTGTTCTTCTTTT
The DNA here is from genome assembly GCA_036877575.1 of Botia almorhae. Taxonomy (NCBI): domain Eukaryota; kingdom Metazoa; phylum Chordata; class Actinopteri; order Cypriniformes; family Botiidae; genus Botia; species Botia almorhae. The sequence continues at coordinate 21,152 of JAZGTJ010004316.1, read as the reverse complement.
ATTCTGTATATAAAGCATGTTAACGTTTACGCCTCTCCACCCCCAAAATCAGTTTGTATTTGCAAGACTATAGCAACAGAAGCCACAACAATGACTTGAGTGCTGAATTTACAGGAATATAAGATGCCACAGGCGCCACAGCCAGAATACTGCCCTGTGATTGGCTACAGCTCTTAAAGCTATGACCTGATACACACACGCATATCACAGACAGTTTTTGAATCTATAACTTTAAGAAAACTGTAGTCTTGAAGTGTGGGACTGTACTTACACTTAACCTATTATTAAAATAATTACATTTGAGCGACACAGTAAAAATAGGTTCATTTTAGCTGTGTGCTTCCTGCTAATATAGTCAATACACTCGTGCATGTCTCGTGCATGTTTACGTGCATGTCATAAAAAAGGTTCAAAGATTTAACTTCTCTCCACTGTCATCTCACATGAACCTGTGTGCTTCACTACAACAAGGCTGGAACAGTATTTATCTGGAGATTAGCCTGCGTTCACATTGAATTCACTCACCAGGCAAAGAATGCCAACCAACCACAAAGCTTTTATCATTATTACAGTACATTACATCCCACAGTGATTTATTTATATATGAAGCCAGAGTGAAAAACACCAACAGGACGAAAACAGAACAGAAAATACTGTGTGTTCTTCTTTCTGCAGAAGTGTAAAGCATCTAAGGCAAGCGTACAGCCAGAGAGTGGTTTCAGAACGTTTGCAGCACAATTAAACTACCTGATAATTTAAGATATACCTCATAACCTCATAATCAGAATCTCCTGAATGGTAACAGACCCAGAAAACTTACCAGAAAAAAACTTTTTTTTAATTTTCTTTCTTCTGTAACACATAAACTCACAATATAGGAATGAATGAGAAACTATGGTAACTAGGATTTGTTTCCCCCATCAGCAGATAGGGCTGACTGTATCTTCAGAACAGTGTAAGCAAAGCATAATACAAAAGAAAACACATTTCATGTTTTATAAATAAATAAAGTAGACATTACAATTTTAAATCAAAATGTAAATCTTGAGCTAAGTGTTTTGCTTATATGCAAATTAGGGATGCAACTTATGAGCAACGTGACCAGTGTCCAGAAAACCAGTGTACATCCAGAAATATTCCAGATATGTTAATGGTTTTTGAATCATTGGTGCAGATAAACACATCAGGTCATAGCACAGTTCAGAATACAATTCTACATCCGGTTAATAATTTCCTTCACTTCCTGTCTGATACTGGCAGTCAGGAAACAGTGAAAGAGGTTTCAGTTTTAGTCCAACTGAAACAACATGTACACTCACCATAAATCTATCTAATTTACAGCTTATCTAGAATCTCGTGTGTATTATCTACGCGTGTTTTTGTGAGCGTTTATTCTTGTATAAAATCAGCAAGCAGAGGACGCTGTCGACTCAACTTCCCCCGTCTCTCTGAATGCGATCGCATAAGTTAAGAAACCATCGCAAAAGTGACTGAAATCTGTCCCTCTCAGTGACTGTTTGTCTCTTACCTTCGCCGTTCATTCAATACAGTCCCGATGCCTCGCACTCATCTGTACTGTCTGTCATAAGTGTCGATGTATGTGACTTCTGTAACATTATCCAGCAGTAGATGGACACAAAGCATGACATAAGGACATAAAGGTTTCATTTAACCGCAATATTTTATCCTCATAAAAGTCGTCAGCTTCACCTAAGAGTTTTTAAATGTAATTGTTATTTGCTCAACGCAGTTAACCAAACGATGTACCTCGGAGATTAATCACAACATTACAATTTATTCGCAAAACTTTGGTTTCCATGGTAACGGCCTCAGGATTATGGGTAATGTAGTTCTTCACATGTGTCGCGCCCGTTTAAATCGCGTTACTCCGCTGAGCGCAAGAACAGAAATAACTGAGACAAAACTTTTCAGTTTAGGTGTTTTACATTTTATTTTAGTGTTTCTCTTAACTGATACTGACAGTTTTTTCCACACAACAGATAAAAAGTCATTAAAACTACTAAAGACTGTTGAGAAATGAAAACAGATGAAAACAGATCAAACATACGTCAATGTAAATGTTAAACTTATGTCGTACAAAGTGTCACCTTGGACGAATTTACTACAGCACACACTAAAATTTGGTTAAAGCTTTTTATGTGAGACTGAATTAAGAGTGACATTTAAAACCATTACTGACAGTATGATAGAGATTTCTGGCAATCAATTTAGATAAAAGGACATTTCAATGACACATATTTCATATAAAAACATAAGTACAGCGTTTTTCATATTCCTCTATGATCTGTAAGTGGAGGTGATGAAAACAGAAAACCTTCCAAACAGATTTCTCATCAGAAAGACAAATCCCTCTGATAAACCAGCAGGTGAGATAAAGGCCTCCTCTGATAGGCTCACGTCACGTCACCTGACTTTAGCATTCACTGGCTCTTGCTGTCAACGAAAAGGATATTATAAATGAATATCATCTTTGAATATGCAGCAAACTGATTTAATATATATCTTGCATCGTAATTAAATACCATTGCTTGAGCAATTGTTTTTTAACATTGTGTCATGCATTTTAATAATTTAATTCTGAATTTTAAACAGATCATGCTGAAGGCACTCTGATACACCAGTACACTGCAGGTTTACTGTGGGCTCCAATATACATTTTAACTGCCCTCAATTTTAACTGCCTGCTTGTAAATTGAAACAAGTTCACTAAACAGTTTGGGCTGAAATGTGCTGCACAAATAATTAAGTTGCAGGTGCTACACACAGAGTTAGACAAACTCCCAGGTTTCATTAAATTGACTGGAGTTTAGAATTACCAGCAGCTTCCTTATGGTCTCCCAGTGCCTGTGTGACCAATTCTGACCACCATAATGTGAATTTGACATGTAAATTTTGGCGGTCGCACGTGCGTGTGTAACTAGCTGTTTCAATGTGTGTGTATCTAGCGATGTTTCAATGAGTTCACTAAATGTTTGCATAGATTTTAGACTGGGGAGAAATATCTGAGTTCTGAATTACAGTACGTTTTCATAATACAATTTACAGTACCACATTTTTACCTCTTTTAACACTTCTAATATTCCAACTAACAGGGAATGTTGGCTAAAGCTCTGTAAATGTTCTCTCAAAGTTATCAAAAAGTTCTTGCAACATTGTAACATTAGTACTGCACGTTGTTTTAACCAACCAATAAGGTTAATAAAACGTCTAAAAAATAGGAAGTTCCTAGGACTTTTTAAAATACCATTTTCATTGATTCTTTCATCGCTCACAATAGACTGATATAATGAATGAAACATAATTCACAGCACATCTTTACATCCTGTTACGGCCAACCCCATCCTCAGGGATCATGCAGTGTAAACACACCCGAGAGAGTGTGTGTGTGACTCAAGCTGGAAACTATATGAGTGGTGTTATGGAGACCAGCCGTACGGGTCTCTGACTTAGCACAGACCCACTGTTTCTCCCTGCATCCCAGGGGAACTGGCACAGCAATAGCAAGCAGATAGATTTCATGTGCAGGAGACACAGAGCACGCAGCTTATAGTGACTTATTTCTTAGGGAGACTTTAGGGGACCCTTGTACTAGCACTGATATTTCTAAGGGAAATGACGGCAGAGATGTTCCTGGTTAATTATTGTAAATTGTGTGAGCAGATGACATACGTTATGGTACTGTACTGGACAGTCTTACCGTACCTGTGTCGTTAAGCATCGGTTGAGTGTTGCTTCCTGTTCTCCTTCTGTCAAAACACAGTAGTGTTTCATTAATGCAATGTGTGCAACGGTAATACAGAATGTGTAATAAAAATAATACAGTAAACTACCGTTTGTTATTTATACCTTTTATCCTGGTTAAATTTGCATCTGCAGTGGCCACCTGTAAAATGACAAAAATAGCTTTTGGCGTTTATTGTAAACAGGTAGCTGCATGTATCAAACACATATGAAGGTCAAATGAAACACTTAAAATTGAATAACAAATAGGAATGTTTTGGCATAAAGAAAATTCACCCTGTTTTGTCACATGATGTATAAATACTTTGATAATAGAATTATCTTTGTTTGACTGTCAGGGTTTTGTTCTTTTTTGATTATGTAAGATTGGGGTATTGCTGAATTGTCATGAAAATGATGAGCTGTGATGTGTAGTCTTTTGATTTTGGGTGAAATATGACGTAAAATTTGTAACTTATTGTCACAACATTGGTAACGCTGTACCATTGGCAATGACAAACTCACTCAGAAGAATAGTGATGCCAATCAGACAGAGAACAGCAGCCAGAATCAGCCCTCCGACCCGCAGTCTGTGATAATCTACAGCATACAGATGAGAGAGAGACATAATGAGACACAAGCCATTCAAACGTGAGAGGACAGATCAGCAAACTCTTACAAAAGTGTGTAAGACTTACCAAAAGTGAAAGGATCATCCTCGGCTGAGAAAACAGATAAACCAGACAAAATTACTTTTGACACACTGTAACACTAAACACACATAATTAAACTGCACAGAAAAAAACGATGAGGTAAAACATCTTACCTGACTGCTGGCCTTCTGCCAGCACCAGAGACCAGACTGCAAGCAGCAGATACAGTGTGTTAAAACTTCACCGCATTTACACTTTGAAATGTTTCTGCACAAAGCAACTGTCTAACAAACCCTAAGATTTACAGCCATAACCTTACACACTCCCTTAAACCACAAAAACAGACACAACAGCGATGAGCAAACTGTTGTTTTTATAGCTGAAGGCAGCAGAGCATTTCAGTGTGAGATGAAATTACACACACGCGACCACTCCTGCGCCTCACGCACAATACTCACCTGTCACAAAAACAAACGCCAAGGTCTTCCTCATGGTGCTGTTAATTCAACCTGAAACACACATCAGACACGGGTAATAATAAACTGCTTATCAATATGAAATCCCAGCCAACAATTTTAGGTTGTACGAATGTTTCCCTGACATTTTCATTAGGTAACAAAACATTTTTAAATGTTTCACTAATTACTTCAGAATATCGTTTTTTAAATATTAATGACATATAACATTAAATAAGTTCTACTCATGTTACCCAAGAATGTTTTGCGTCAACTTTGAGAGAAGTTTTAGAGAATGTTAGCCAACGTTCTTACAATGTTCCCTGTTAGCTAGGATTCAGATCATGGTTTGTACGGAACAATGGTGAATGTTTTTCTTTCCCAACTAGCATCACAAAATCCACAACGACCATCACATTACAACAAGGACAAATAATTGTGTTAGGATCGAATCTGCTGCTGTGTACATGAGAGCTAATTTCATTCATGTCTGTCACTTATGTTCTAAATATAACATGAATTCTCTTAATGATTCTCCTCTGCCAGCTTCCTGTCAACAAAAAAATGGGTTTAAATCAGATTATCACAATGCTTGTCAATCCGTCTGATCTGATTAAACATACTGGAAAAATCCTCTCAGAGAACAAAACACAGATCAGGTATCAGCAGTGGCCTCAGCAACAATATGTTCAACAAACAGCTGCTAAGAGACAAACACTGATCAGTGTAACAGACTTAAAGCTGTAATACATTACATACGTTTTTTGGTTAAAAATTAACAAACAATTATTGAGCAAGTACCTGACAGATCAGTGTACAATACAGTCTCTTTACCTTACTCCGATACACAGCAGTACGTTTAAAATAATGACTTATAATTTGAGCTGCCGGGTGCAGTTTCCTGGGAAATGTCAGTTTGGCTTCATTTGACTTCAACATATGTAAAGAAATGTATGTAAAGTAACCTGCAATTTTATATTTTAAACAGAGATGGTGACAGAGAGGCAAACTTGCAGCTTTAAAACATGTCAAAACCTGAGACGTTTGTTTTGTTTTTTCAAGTAAAAAAGTCTTTTAATGTTTCTATGGTCATGATCTGACAACAGAAGATGATGACGTCAACATCATAATTAAAGACACGCTGTAGAAACATGTCGAAGCAGAACTTCAGCTTAATTTGGATTTCCATGGCGCTTCTGAAAGACCAGTGGGAACGCAATGCCCTTCTCAACATCACGAGATGATGTAACCTCCAGCCTCGGTGGCTGAGAAGGGGAAAATAATGGGATCACCAGAGACACGCTGAGTTAAAATGAATGTCTTTGATGAGAACAGCTGGGATCAGCAGCAGCGATGAGAACAGCTCGGATCAGCAGCAGCGATGAGAACAGCTGGGATCAGCAGCAGCGATGAGAACAGCTCGGATCAGCACCAGCGATCCGAGCAGGAACTGATCTAGAGCTTTCGTGACACTCAGGGAGGTTTAATAAACCCCCTTGTGTCTGTTTCTACACGTTATTGTCCTGCATGAATGATCTCTCCTCCATCTTGCTGTAAACACAGGTCACACTGCTTCATTTTGATGTTCTCAAAAAAGCGGTGTTCATAAAAATGAATTTTCTGTCACTCATTCCAACACAGTATTATTTTCTAAAAATCTGCACTTGTGTTGCACAGAATCAATATAAAAGACCGGGTCAAACATGAGGGTGAGTAAACACGGGCAGAATGTTCTGGGTGAACTATTAATCTAAACCATATTCTAGCATCTCACTAACAGTTTATGCAAAACAAGATCAATTAGCTTGCGTTTGGACTAGACCCCTAAGAAAAGGTGCTTGTCTACTGGTGCTTGCATGTGTTATTTTTCTTTTTCATTGGAGAGAAAAACACACTTCATACTTCAGTACTTCAGTAAGCGAAGAACAGTTTGACCCAGTCAGGGTAGACTAATAAACGCTTCCTAAATCTTACAATGTCACTGTATAAATGTTAACCAGAGCAGAGAGCGAGAGCCAGAGAGAGAGAGAGAGTGAGAGTGTTTCATTTCTCTGTTCTTGTTGTCAGGCTGGACAGTCTGGCACCCTGCTGCTGGGCGGGATCACTCAGGGTGGGCAGAGATAATGAAAATCTTGTGGTCAGGCTGGGTCACGCTGGGCTGCCAGCGAGTGTGTGAGTCACTGGAGAAAAAGAGGAATTGTGTCCCACAGAATTTAACATCTTCACTTCCTCGTCTCACGTTACAAAACTTCTTTAATGTGAGATCTTGCCAAAATGTCTTGCAGTTTTTAGCAGTTTTTACTTGTTTCTGCTGATTTTGCTCATTCTAAAATATTGTTTAGCATTGTTAAAATGTAGTTTAGGTGAAACTGAGCTGTCTGGCCCAGCACGAGTGGATCAAAATGACCCTTGCAGATGAGTAACCAACACAAACTCATTATAATTTAGAACTATTTTATGTTTTAGCGGCTAATTCAATTTTATGGCTAATTCATATAAATGTGTATATGTCTCATTTGTTTCCATATGACCTGTTTCGGTGGGGTTGAAGTGGACCATCATGCTCGTTTTTTCTCTCAGAAAAATACATTATTGTACAAACGTTACGGCCATCAGCTTCATTTAGAAAACTCTAGGGTTCAAAGACCCCTAGAAAGTTAACATACTTTTATGACCTCCATTATTGACTCACATCCTGTAAAACCTACAAATAAACTGTATGCTACAGTAAATACAGTATAGAAGTCTAATAATGAATAATGTGCTCATAGCTGTTCATAAGTCACATTTGGTCTCACCTCTCAAACACTCCCTCACCTCTTACACTGAGCTTGACACAATCACATGGTACACAAAAGGATGCCTGACATGTACACAGGAATCCAGACTGTAGCTATATTAGGAGCAAAACTCCACTGCTGAGAACACACTGTGAACTTTGAAGTATGAATACAGACGGAGTACACACACACACACACACATGCGCTTTAAAACTACATGTGGTTACAAGAGATGTTTTATACAGTCAATCTACTTTATATTAGGTTTATCACCTATTTCATTGGACCACTTTTCTTCAGAAATAACGTTACCAAAGTTTATAAGCAACAAGTACTTGTAGATTTCCATGTGCTCAGTGTGATGCAGGAAGGGAAATATCCTGCCGAGGTGAGTCACTATTGCAAACACACAGTCCTGCCCTTTCCAGGGTTGTCTTTGTGCTCCATAACCATCTGCTTCCATGAGCAAACATGTTAGAAGCTTACGCAGGAGTCTCAGTCCATGATTAAAGAGTTACAAATACACACCAGACCAGTTACTCATCTAAGAATATGGGCAAAAACCAGTGAGAAGTCATAAATATAACCCTAAATGTTTCTATTTTGTCATTGTGCACAATAATGAGGTTTAAAAGCTTACAGTACACGCGATGTGTTTACTTAAAGAATGACTTTACAGCAGACATAAAATGTGTCCATCTGGACTTCATCTTCTGTTCAAAAACAAACAGAACTGTTTTTCTGTGTCTGTTATGAGAATCTTCACAGATACAGATTTGCTAAGATCGATTCACTAAATGAGATGAATTATCAACACCACAAACATCTATAAAAACTGAAAGAAAAAGCAGCTCATGCATTCTCTTTGTCAAGCATATTTCTACATGTTGCAACACCAGCAGACTGACACGCAAACGGCTTTTGTTGAAATATGATTTTTAAGGCCAGTGTGTTCAGCCAAGACATCACGCCTCAAAGATCGGCAGAAGTTAGTTGCTCTGATGTGGGACACAGCTGCTCTCCAGAATGCAACAGCTTAACTTTCCTGTTTCCAGACAAGCAACACATACCCGCTCAGAACAAATCAGACTTATCAGCACTCATCTGCGTGAAAGTTTAAAGTCGACACTTGGCATAATTTTTCTACTTTTATCATTTGTTAATGTCAGACAGACTAACAGCCGTCAGCTACAGCAAAGGATGAAGTTTCCACGTAAAAACACTTTTAAAAGTGACTAAATGTTTAATGATCTGATTGGACAATACAATGACCATGAAGAAACGCAGCAGCTGTACCAGGTTTCAGCAGATGATCAACACAATGAGATCCAGCATTAGTTACTCACCTGTACCAGGAAGAAAGACACAGAAGTGGTCGACTGTTCGAACGTGGTTGGGAGGGAACCACCCTTAACAAAAAGATCTAAAGAGACTGAAAGCAGCACCCTACAGCACCCGCTCAACAGGCTGGCTCAGTTCTCAGTGGGTTGAGTTTGGAATGAAGGAGCTGTACTCTGGGAGAGGAACTCTCATAGTGTTTAGGTTGGTGTGCACGCTCACACTGAATTTGGTCTTCCAGTGGGTGGGCTCTTTATATCCAGAGGCGAATGAGGAGCAGTACAACAGTGACAGATGGGATAAACAAAATACAGCTATTATTTAAAACAAATACTTAAATTATATTTAACCTCGTACATTAGTCCTTCATGCTATCGGCAGACATGTTTTTTTCACAACGACTTACAGTACATTGTAAAGTATACATTATGTGAGTATGTGTCTTCTGTGGGATTGAACCCATGAACGTGGTGTTGCGAGCGCAATGCTTTACTAAATCTGCATATTTTTCTGTCTATGGCTGATGTTATTGATGTACAGTTATGATAACAGTTATTGATGTACAGCATTCAGAGAGCGCGACCCGTGTTCTCTTCGTCAAAATAACCCGCGGCATCAAAATGACTCCACAGGCAATTTACAGAAGCAAAACTGAGAATCTTTATTCAAGGGCCGAACCACCACAACTGTTTGATGCTTCATCTTCCACTTGGAGAAAATAATTCCATTTTATATAACAAAATTCAGTTTTTGAGCAGTTCAGTCATTTGACGGGGACTGTATTACGAGTAATGTATAAATTAAATGGTTATAAAATGACAGAATTGAAAGCCTACAATAAAACAGTTTTGTTGAGCTGTTGTTGATCTGTAGTTTCTAAACAGAAAAAAAACAATAGAAAAACATCAATGTACTCGTTTCAAGATAAACGTTTTGGCAGGTGAAATGTATGATTCTTAGATTTTGCTTGCATCTTCATCGCCCCTGCATCAAAGAGAAACAACATTTGAACTTAAAATGAGATTTCCCTTTTCATAAACAGCATATATGAAGTTCAATACTGTATTCAGAGCTGTACTGAGGTGTAAATGTGTGACCTACTTTCTCTTGGGTTTGCATTGCCCCCCTGTAAAGAGAATTATGTATTAGCATCCTTTAAACGATGACATTTGCAGGTGTGAAAGCTCAGAGCTGCGGCACTTACAGCACAGAATTCCAACTCCTCCTGCAACCAGCAGAGCTGTGAAGACCAGCCCTCCGATCCTCAATGCCTCATAGTCTGAAACAGACAAACAAACAGTCTGTACCCTGCGTGCACGTCTCCAAAGTACATCCACGATTATTACATGTTGATTAGAAAACACGTTCTATTAGGAGATCGCTAGAACTGGAAATGAGTTTGACCTCATAAACAGGGTTTACTGATACATCTAAACCTTAAAGAAAACAAAAATCATTTTAATTGATGTGTTTAATGTATAAATAAAAATGTGATAAAGGAAAACACGTGTATACGGTTACTTACTGTAAACAAATGGATCTGAAAAGGGATAAAAGATAAAAGTTAAACGTCGTAACATTCTGCTGAGGTTTGTTTATTATTCTTGTGTTTCATGGTTAACGTGCTTAAAAATGCTTAAACATGTTTGACAAACATGTAATAATTCGATCATCAGTCTTACTGGCTTCAGCTTGACTGAAGAGTGTCAAGAGAACTGCAGAGAAACACATTAAAGATAAATAAAATACATACAAATTAATTAGAAGAATATCATCAAACAATGTAACATTGAAAGAACACTGATCAGATTTATATGATCATTGTTATATATATATGATTTATATGATATGAGATACGAAAAAGCCATTTAGGCATAAAGCTTTAAAATATCATACAAATACATTTTATAATGGACTTAATAATGTAATCAAAACCTATTTTGTCATTAGAAATAATGACTAAATTCTAAATAAAAATATGGACACACAGTCTCTATTGAACGTTTGACCTTCAAGCTCAAGGTCACAGGGTCATCTGTTGCTGAGTGACCTTTAGCTGTATACAGTATATATACAGTACAGCATAAACAGTCATGGTTTACCTGTGAAGAGCAGTAATGCTGTGAACCGGCTCATTTTACCCCTCCTGATCAAGAACACAAACGAGAAACAACACTGAGACATTTCATTCTTAAATAAAGCAGATTCACGTGGATTTCTGGTGACATGTTTTAATGGTGTGCAGTCAGTATAATTAATACAGAAATATAATTAGGTCTAATGTGTTCTGTTCCACGTGCGTGTGGACAGCGAGACTCCGGCTCACGTGACGCAGAATGTTTGCTAAGAAACTCCAGCTGTAAGTACCGCTGGGAGAAACAGCGCTGCGGTTTTGAAAGTAAACAGAGAAACTGCAGGTCAACTCAGTCGGGGTGCGCTGAGTTCCAGGACACTGCTGGTGTACCCTTGAACGCCTGGAGGTGTTTTGGAAAGTTTGCACTCCCACCTCCCACAGTTATGAAATCAACTCAGACAGCTTTGGATCTGTAGCTTAAACATTTCTGGATCTCACTGTTACAAACCACACACGTGGACTCACTGGTGTTAACCACATTAGAAGCGACAAAAAATTATCCATCCATCCATCCATCCATCCATCTATCTATCTGTACTTCTACAAACATGTTGAAAGGGTTCAGGTCATTTTGGCCCAAACACAACATCAGTAATAAACATAATTACAATCATGAAACAGAGTCTGAATTCTCCAAAAGGATTCATGTTTGAAACAGAGGCCTGATGGGTATTCCAGAGGGTTGTGCAGTAAAGAGCATAAAGTCTATGATATAAGATCTAGGAACTATAAGAACTACATTTACATTTATGCATTTGGCAGATGCTTTTATCCAAAGTGACTTACATTGCATTACACCATACATTGTTTCTGAGTATGTGCAATCCCTGGGATCGAACCCATGACCTTGGCGTTGTTAACGCCATGCTCTAACCACTGAGCTACAGGAAAGCTACAGGAAATATCTACATATGTACAATGGGTCACCTTCAACAATTGGCCTGATTTTGAGACCGATGTCTTTATCTACTCGTTATTTTACAGTTATTTTCAGCTAAATGAATAACTCAGAGCTAACCATTACTAACCAAACACAAAAGACAACGAGTCAAACATTAATGAAACTCTTTCTGAAACACGAACCATTGATGATCTCACACCCACTTCACGTTTATCCCAATCCATTGACCATCATCTTACCTTCTCAGAGAGACAGATGGACCTCCAGGTGGTAGATGTTAGTTCAGGTGGTATCTCCAGATGGTAGTTGAGGCTCCTCAGGCAGGCTGATCTCACAACCTCTCTGTCATTTCTATAACCTCTGAAGATAACTCCTCCTCACTGTATAGACATAAACAGAGCACAGCGTATCAGCTGCTGTATTTTGGGTGTGTGGAGCACGTCATCATGTCCAACGTTTAGCCCAAAACATGAGTTGAGTGTTTATAAATGACACAGAGATGAACAACTGTCCTTTAAATGTTCTCTAGTCCAGGATTGACAGCAGAAGTCCTCTGGAGGTTCTTCTGGAGATCATATCAATGAGATTTTATTAGCCGGATCTGATCTCAATAAAGATCAGACAAACCAAACAGTGAAGACCGCTGGTGTCATTATAACAGAACCCTACAGTACTGTACTTTACTGTACCAGTAATGTTCCTCATATATTTCCAGACCTTTTTAAAACACAATTTGTTCAAAAAGATCCTGAAATGACCAACTTAAACCAGCACATTTCCATAATACTTCAGGCTGGTTTATGATGGTTAATGCTTGTTAGGAACAAGCATTGCTAGTTAAACAACCTGTCCACATGGGGCACAACTTCTGATGTTAATGTGTTGTAACATCTCTTCACATGGCTAACAGGAGATAACTGTGTTTGCTTTTTACTTGGTCATGTCACGAGTCAAAAACGTATCATTTAAGTGTTACACAAACAGAGTTCAAATAAATCTGTTAACTGTAATATTTAAATCTAAAATATTAGTTTTAATTCATTTGAACTGAAATACAGTTCTTCAGTAAAATCCCATTACAAACACTCATGACAAACAACCACATCATAGATCATGACAATCACAGTCATTTAGAGAACAAAAGACGCCCTACTGCACCGTTTCAGACAGAAAGACTTCAGGAGGCACATGATTTAAGAGCATACAGGTTGTCAGGGAGTAGAGGAACAGGATCAGCCCTCACTTACATCCAGACAGAATAAACTCCCATTCAATCACTGCCTAAATCCTCTTCATGTGACGGAAAACTGTCACTGTTTACGTATAAAGCAAGAGCCTCTAACACACAGAACCAGCTGTAAGACTGTATCAGAGCAAAGCTAATAATAATGAGTGAATAGACTGTCAGTTTCACTCTAATGACTATGATAAAATTCTCAGTTTTAAGTGAACTGTCTCTTTAAGCACGGCTGCAATGCTGTACTGACCAATCAGCATACAGGACTAAAACTGGACTGAGATCTGTTGAATTAACAATGAAAAATCAGACCGATGCTTTTATATTGTGACTTTTATTATTATTACTTTATTAAACAGATTTCTAAACCAACTTAAGACACTTATACATATATATACACTTATAATACACTTATACTTATATATATTTGTCAGCAGTTCATTTTATTTGCTGTATTATGTTTTTCCACAGCTTTTTTTTAAGAATAAACCAAAATGAACTCAGTGTCACAAGTTTAAAAAACTATTAAAAGTCTAAGCTGATTTTAAATGTGTAATGGAAATCTACAAAATATATCAATATCTATTTCGTATCTAAGATGTCTATTTTTATTGTCGTGGAATAAATGATTCAAAATCTAAATCTGTAATCTGAATTAAAACTGAGTTTAAAATCTGAAATGTGAACTGAACACAATGGTACCGCAGAGTCATGTTGTAACGTGACCTTCTGTGTGTTCAGCACAGTTGACGCAAACATGCAAAATGATGAAGCTTACAGAGTTTAAAGTGTAATTCCTGACACAAACTCTCGTGTCTTTTTATTTAAATTAAACATTCCTCACACAGAAGGGAACTTTAGTGGCTGATAACTCTAGTGGAACAGTAACACGGTGGCACGGTGGAGTTCCACCTGTGTCAATATTGACCGATCATTCTAACTATTGATCTGTTAAAACAACACAGAAGACCCAGTTTTAGTCCTTGTGTCTCGTCTTTAAACCGCCTACTGTGTGTTAATCTAATGAAGTATGTCAAAGCCGAGTGTAATGCAAATCAAAACATTAAAAATAACTAAGTGCGTTTGTATCGTGAACAATAAGACAATGAGACAACAGTTTCCAAAGCTTATGGCACTTGATTACTCACTGAAACATGTTTCTATATCAACATCTATATGATATTTTGTAAGTTTTGGGTAAGGAATGCGTTTTGGATTGTTGGTTGTAGGTTGTTTTCTTGTTTGTGGAGTCACAGATTTCCTAATGGAATTCCTATCGCCCCCTACTGGACAACTAGAGGATCCGCAGAAACACGCTCACCCAGATCTGCTGTCTTTACAGTAGCTGTGTAGATCGAACTATATAAAACAAATTTGTTGCAAAACGTATATGCCATAATTTATACATATTATATTGTTCATCTTCTGGTATTTGTGTCAGATTAGCCCTTTAAATCCGTATCATCAAGAAGCAAAAAATAGGCGAAGAAACAGCCACAGTGTTCCTTAGTCTACGTTCTGTCATGAAGGCCACCCACCGACCCTGAAAACACAGAAGATGAGAAACCTTATGATCAGAATCTGTTGGCGGTTCAATATCTGTGACAGCAGGATCAATAAAGTGTCCCATCACGACACTGAATGCAGGAGAAACTCACTGAAGCACTGCTGTACTTTCTCCGATCGTTTCAGCAGGATATACGCCACACAGATAGTGACCAAAGCTGACAAAAATCCTCCGATTACATATCCGATAAGTTTACCGTAGTAACCGGAGTTTTCTGTGAGACACACACAGGCAGAGACGTCAGGAGAAAGTTCTGTTGACCCTCAGAGGTCCTCTTAAATGTCAGTCACCTACCATAGACATAAAGATAACCGACTTTGTCCTGTAGAGTTGGCACCTGACAGATGAATATGGTCCCGTTGTCATCTTCAGATGTTCCTGCGATGCTCCACACAGCTACATCTCCCACGCTTTTAGACTCGCAGTGAGCTCTCATGGACTGGAGGAGAGATACAGATGTGTGACTATTGGTCATAACAGATCAAATAAATTGTGCGACACAGTGCAGACTCACTGCCATAACAAAGTTTAAACACTACCAGTGAACTGGTATCCAGCATACAGTACATGGAGACTTCAGTACTGGTTCAAACTCATCCCACAATCCACCTCATAAAGCTGGCTGACAGGATGCCCAGACCCAGCTAACAGGGAACGTTTCCAGAACACTGGTTAATGTTCTGAAAAGGTTCTTTCGAAGTTGAATGTTCTTGCAGTAGCGTTAGTAGAATGTAGATGTCATATATCAAAAACATTATTCGTAAGTTGTTAGTGGAACGTTTTAAAAACATTACAGAATAAAAAAATGTTTGAATGTTTAAATGTTCTTATAACCAAACAGCAACAGTTAATACAATGTCTAAAAACCCGGATGTTTTGAACATTCCTAGAACATTCAAAATAACGTTTTAATTTTTTTTTACTTAATAGAAACATTGTTACTACCTAATATTGTTAGATAGTTAGCTAGAGAGTTAGTTAGCATTCCCTGTTAGCTTGGTGTGAAAAAGCTCATACACAAGATATATCATAATATATCATAATATATATGATTTCATTTGTTTAATATTTTAATCAGTTCAGTACTGCCAGTTACTGCCGCCTGTTAGTTTTAGAGTTTCGTTATTGTAAAATGTGATGGTAATAAAAGTTAGTGGGTGTGTCTAAACTTGAATGACAGTTTAGTGCATCACAACAATTTAAACAGCAAACAGTTATTGAGGTCACAGTTCTTCACCTGGGCAGGTAAGTATAAAGTTTTCTGTCCTGGACACGACACGGATGAATTGACTTTAGGACCAATGATGGAAAATCGGACTGTATCGTACTGCTTCAGTCCAAGCACGCCGCATTGAAAGGTCACTGTTTTTCCAGTCTCTGAGGTCAGATTCTGAGGAAGAACCGTGTACGTCTGTCCTGTGAGACACGAGAGGTCACAACATTAGAAGGAGATTTCTTCTGGTTCTTCACGTTGTTTGCTCATTTGACTAAGAAATGAAGCACTTTTTGACTATTCTAATGACCTCACCTACAGTTTACACAGAACCTCATGTTTAAATTAACTTCATTATTCATGTCTAAAATTAAACCAGGAAAAATCAAAAAGAATTCCACTGAAGAAAAAACACATAAACGCTGTAATTTTAAGGCAGTTAAAAGTAAAAAAAAAAAACAGATCTGAGCAACAGATATTGTTAATATAAAATAAAATGCTAAAATTTTAAAGATTTTTTTAAAGGTAGAAGCATAATACTTTAAGTGTTGCAGTATTTCACTTTTAGCGCTGTTGTTTCAAATGAAAGTGGATATTTCGTAACTTTACGAACAAGTTTTGAAATATCCAGACACCAAATCTATCATATCAGGCACTTTCAGTGGGAGGTAGAACATTAAACATGGAAACACACCTTTTGTAGGTAAAGCAAACTGAAGCACCAGAACCAGCAGCCACATCAGATGTCCAGCCTTCATTCTGTCCATTTTACGGGTTGTCAGTGTGTGAACTGTATCGTGCCCACCGAGCAGGGCCACAAGAAACCCGTTCCGCTGGTCCAATCTTCTGAGCTTTCACACGGCGTCAGATAAGACGAGAGCTGAGTGCTATCACAGCAGACACACCAGTGGAAATGATGGAGGATGATAATGTGACAGAAGCACGCTCAGGTATTATTCGGGCTGGGCTGGCACATACCTCGTTTCAGCCTTTACTGTGGTATTTTTTTTTACACTTCCTTGTATTCTTAGCACTGATTTCCCTTTCTCCAGGCTTTACTGAACAGCCATTTGAGTACCAGACATTTTACTTCCAAAACAGTGATTTAAATTGACATCAGTCAGAGGGACACATTTTTTCCACCCTGTGCTGGTTCAGCAGATGCTGAGCAGTTCCAGGAAGTTATTTTCAGAAGAGCTTAATACAGTATTTAGCACACAAATAACAGACAGCTTTTGTTATTAGTTTTATTTTTTATTAAACAATTAAATCCTTGTTTCATTTAAAGTCAAATATTATTCAAACTGTTTTATAACAACTACTCTCGTGAGGCAGAAACAGAAATATGTGCAGATTTTATGTATATGTATATATACATACTAATAAATGCTTTAAGCTTTGCTTGAGTTGTTTACAGGCCTAAAGAGTCACTACAACACAAAGTGTCACTCGATAATACAATAATTGACAGAAAATCACAATAGAGCAGCTTAAAATACAATCAGACATACAACCGAATTAAACAGTGCGTTGTGCAGTAAAGACATTTGATATATTTACAACAACACAAACAATACTGACTGCCACAGCAATACTCAGAGTTTAGCCACACTTTGGCTTGTATCTTTATATTGTTCTTTTAATTCAGTCACATAACTTCATCGAACTTCATCCAGACAAAAAAGCTGAACAAAACTACAAATTAAAGACTGTTGATTCTACTAGACGTTTGTGAATGTCACTGTGTTGTTTAAATGTATAAAATCTTCTGTCGTTTTCTTTCATGAGAGAATCATGGCACACTTCACAGAAACGTGTGTTACTCTGTATACACATGTCAAATGAAACAAAAGCGTCTTACAATATAATCTGTTGTTTTACATTGTAGCCCAATCTAACTGCAATACTAGCAGAAACAAACTGTAGATAAATACTGCGTTTCAACTGACGTTTTACCTCAGAAGTCGTGTATAATTGTGCATTCTGATCTGAGCGGTCTGCCGTTCGCTACGTTTATCGGCCCCTTACTTACGTGACGAGATCTGTGAAAAATACATATTTGTAGATTCATGTTTAACTTACTGATGGATTAAAGCCTTTTTTGAACTGTTACTCGCGATACACAACTAATTCACACAACTACACATGACAGTTTAATCTGACTTTGGATTTGATTCTTGTTTTCTCTTAAGCTACACTCTGTACAGACCTGCAGTAAAACAGGATAAAAATATCCCTCCATACTTTACAAAAACATGTAGTATTTATTATCTATATTTTTTATAGCTATATTTTTATAAGCTGTGTGTAGGCCGAGCATTGCACATTTGATTTCCTTTCCTCAAGATCATCTTCCTTTGGTCACTGATTTTTACAGAAACAAGCATTTTTCATGGTAATTAAAGCTGCAATCCAAACCTCTTTTGGTTAAAAATAAACAAAAATTAGTTATTGAGCAAGTACATGACAAATAAATGTACAAACCTCTATACCTTACCCCATTTACAACAGTAAATTCATAATAATAATTTATCATTTGCGCTGTCGGGTCTAATTTTCCAGGAAATGTCAGTGGCTGCATTTTATTTCAACATAAAAAAGCGTAAAGTAACCTGCAGTTTTATATTTCAAACACAGATGGCGGTAGAGAGACACACATTACGGATTGCAGCTTTAAAAACAGATGTGTTCTGCAGTATTTGGAACCTGCTGTACATCATGAACAAAGTTCTTGGTGTCTTCGAGTCAGATATTGTGAAGATTTGTCCTCCAGACAGTTTGATCAACACAGAACATCTGACCTCCGTCTGATCAACACACCACATCTGATCTCAGTCTGATCAGAGCAACAAATCTGACCTCAACAAGGAAAGTTTCAGTCTCATCTGTTCACTGAAAACAGCTATGGCGTAACAGCCCGCGCCATTTTGTGCACACCTGGTGAATTCTCATACATCTGTGGAGAGAAAGTGAAGTTTGCTTTTTTGATACACTCTTTAAACAATAATGCTTTACAATGTCATAGAAGAACCAATTTAGGTTGTGTGGTTCCATAAAGAACCTTTAACATCCGTAGAACTTTTCAGTTACACGAAAGGTTCTTTGTAGTTAAAAAGGTTCTTTAGACTACAAAAAAGAAAAAGTGGTTCTGAAAAAAGACATGTTGAAGAACCCTTTAAGAACCTTTATTTATATGAGGGCATGTGTGTATGTTGTTGACAGTGAGGTCATCCAGTCACTCACTCTCATGGCTGTGGAGATCCACGGCAGGAAGCGAGACACATGGGTGTAGACGCCGGGCTTCTTGGCCATGGCACAGCCTGTGCCCCAGCTGACCACACCCACCAGACGATATCTACTGGTCTTAGAGAGAACATCTGCTGCTACGAAAGGCCCACCACTATCTCCCTGATATCATATCACATCAACAGAAAAAATGATCTCCTGTCAGTTCATCAGAGCAACACAAAATCACACGGGTGGCTTCCACAGAAGTGCCTGTTATTGCTTACAAACTTCTTAGCTTCATGAATAAAGCGCTTAGTGTCGCCCTCCAGTGGCCACAGAACAGTATGACATTGTCGAGCTACAATGATGATGTCATACAGTACCTGACAGGAGTCGGTTCCTCCCTTCTCATAACCAGCACAGAACATGGTGGTTGTGATCTGGTTGTCATAGTAATCAGGGCCGTTGCACACGGCATCACTGATGATGGGGACATGAGCCTCCTGAAGGACACTGGCTTGGGTGCCTACAAGAGGTCCAGAGACTCATCACTGATCATTCACTGTTATATTAATGTATTTATCAGTGAGGAGTTACTCTGGGTTAAGAGCGTGTCAGCTGAACAATCATGAGCTTGCCATTGGTCAGCTTTTGATGTTTAGTTTGTATCTATTTTATGTATTCAGCGTGCAATTTTGTTCCTTTATCTCTTAAATACAATTAAAGCAACATGATTGTAAGCCAGCCAGCTGTCAGCGTCCACAGAAATTATTCTGCGTTTACAAACAACAACGAGACGTGTGTTTACTGTAAATACTCCTCATAGAAGTAAAGCAGGTAAGTGGTTAAAACAATTAATCAAAAATACTTTCATAAAAAAATGCAAGCTTCACATTTTTGTTTGAACCCTTTTGGCCAGTCTGGCTGATTTCTTATAAGTGTACTGTGTGCACAATGTGTGTACTTGACCGATTTTATTTGTTCACTCTGATAATTGGCAAAAGGCCATGCATGATATTCAAACACACCTGCCATAAGTCACTAAAAACAAAGGTCAAAGACAGAGTGAGACAGAAGACAGAGAGACAGCGCAAGACAGACAGGCAGAGACGCAGACAGAGAGAGATCAACACATACAGGCAGGCAGACAGAGAGAGCGAGGCAAACAGACAGACAGACAGACAGACAGACAGACAGACAGACAGACAGACAGAGAGAGCAAGGCAAACAGACAGGCAGCAAGTCTGCAGTTCCAGGTAAAGACAGACAGACAGACAGGTGTAAAGGTGAGATAAACACAGAAATACTATTTTTCAGTGGATTTAATCAGACACAGAGTGAAGAACATGCTACTAACCGTAATACTCCACATTACCCCAGCCGGTTACTGTACCCATCTGTCCATCCACCAGACGTTGACCGTAAGTCGGAAGACACACTGCTTGAATGTAATCTGACACACAATAGCAAAAGTACAGCAGTTACATGAATTTCTTTGAAATATATTCCACTTAATAATAACAATGCACACACACTCTTTACACATGTACAAGCTTGAAACTACCTCCCTAAATTCATATACAATTCTTTGTCCGTTTCTTTACCTCAATTCAAATTCAGGAATTGAATTGTGATTTGTAAATGTAATTCTAAACTCAATTCAATTCACTTCTGCGTGTAGTACCAGGACAGGACACAAGAGGGAGACAGGAGCGTTGTTCTGGCAGCTTCTCACACACACACGAATTCTCTTTCGATCCACAGTGGATAAATAATGTGCTTTACAAATCAATTCCTGCACATTCGCCATAAGATTCTAGTTCACAGTTACAGAGAACTGTGTGTGTGAGGAAGAGATTTGTACTTCTAGAAAAATCTGCACGTCTTTTGTTTTCGGTCAAGAAC
>JAZGTJ010004315.1:0-31379 GCA_036877575.1 Botia almorhae | reverse complement strand
GATGCTAATGTATTAGAATTATGGTTAGCTAGTTTTATTTTTTATGTGGAATCATTTCTATGTAATAACAAATCAACAGAAAAACTCAAGGGCTTTAACAATACTACATGCTTCATATTTAAACTAAATTGCACTGCCCTGGTTAAATCCATTACTGTAAGTGCATTACTGTAACTGTAATAATTGCCTTTTTCTAGACAATACACGTGACAAATGTGTCAAAATTATTTTCTGTAGTAACTGACTATCTTGTCTGACTAGCCCTCACAATCATCTATACCGGCCAGTTTTATGCTAATACTCCTCTGACGGTTTGTGTTTACAGTGAATAGCGAAATCACACCCCAGCTAAGTGCAGCAGCTAGCCCTAGCAGGGAGATAAACAGCCCCCTCCCTTCAGAAACCTGCTGTAACCCAAAACAGCTCATATCTTATCAGAACCTGAATTTAAACATTACACACGAGCGCGACGATGCTCATAGACAGATTAGCAACATGTCGCTGTTGAGATTAATCAGACCTCCTTTGTATTTCTTTATTTGACAGTGACTGCAGTTAAGAACTGAGTAAATCACTGAGGGAAACCAGGTGAGAAACCCACAGAACTGAATTTGTTCATCATACAAACATAAACAAAAATGTTTTTAACATATACACGTAAAATGTTTAGTTTATTTTTGAAGCAGATTGTGGTCGTCGTGCGAATCTGTATTTTACACAGTCTGTATTTCTGGGTCTTATATCGTACATACACATTTATGTGGCCCACACCATTCACACACCTTAGTCCTGTTTCCTTTCTGTAAATGACTCATTAGTGGTTCAGCTCTCACATGTATGCACACATTCACAGCACACAGGCATGCATTGTCGGGGCAGGCAGCCCATGTGACTGTAAACTCCACTTTTAATAGGGGGTAGGCCATGCCTCAACCTCTCATGGGACCCTTTATGACCAAAACAGATCCACTATACAGTTGCGCACCATCAACAGTGGCTTCAGCCAACTCAAAAGTCCTCTGTTTTTTGGCCGCTTCTGACAGAAACACTGCCACTCATTGTTTCTCATGATGTTTGGACCGTGGTATAACAAAGCAGTGTCTTTTGAGCAAAACATTCAGGGTCGGTTGTGGGTCATGAACGCACAAAGCCTTGGACAAATGTGATGATTTAAAGCTCATCATGTGGTTTCCGAATGTTCATTTTCTTTTAGTTTTCTTTTAAAAATGTATTGTTGTACTTCAGATTACATTTGTTAACTCACTGGAGTTGTATGGATTATTTGTATGATGGTTGGATGCACTTTTTGGATCTTCAAAACCTTGGGCCATATGCAATCCCATTACAAAGCTAGGAAGAGCCAACGAGTTAGTTAATATGACTTCAGTTGTGTTCAGTGAAAAGAAGAAAGCCATATGCATCTGGGATGGTTTGAGGGTGAGTAAATTATGGATTAGTTTTTCATTTTCCTCTTCATTAATTTTCAACTATTCCTTTAACTACATTTCAGAGCCTTTAAGCTCTTTGTGTGTGGAGGTGGCGATATTTCCTTTTATTATCTTGCTTCATAGAACTATCATGCAGGCATCTGTATCATGCAGGTGACTCAAACAAATTGGTGCATCGATCATTGCTTGGTCGCCTTAGTGAACTTGTCTATAAACGTGCATGCACAATACAGTGCACTGTAACAGCAGTGTAACGTTTTGTCACATTACACCACTAGACCGACTCATTGAAGCTTATTACTTGTTCCTGAACACATTACATTTGTTTTTGGCTGGCTTCATAATTAAAATCTTTTAACCGCTATTACTTACAGTGAAGGGCCTCCAAGTCTCATCCATCTTTTTCTTTCAAGCTTCTCTTAAAAGGGCAGGACATGACTTCCGTCCAATCACCTTTCTCCTGGTCCCATATCCTGTCGCTGTGAAATGAACAGGAAATTAAACGGAAGCTTGTTGTAGAAAATGCATGAAGGAATTGAAGAATAGCTTGTACCAGTAACCCACCAGAGTAGTACTTAACAAATTTAAATGATGCTATTTGGGCCATGCCAGATATCTTCACTAAGCACTAACGGTTTAAATGCAGAATGATGTATATCTCTCAATCTGTGCGTGACCTACATCTATCTCGGTTCTGACATAGACAGGTTCACCACCAATGAGTCAGAACCCCAGAAAGAGAGAGCCGATAGCTCTCTGAATTGAAACACTGAGTTAGCCATCATTTTGTTCTGTCTGAAATCTATTTCACAACCATCTAGTGGCAACTGTCAAACCTGTCACAGTGATATCCTGAACCTCAGTCCATATCCAGTGCTGTTGTTTTCGCTGAATTAGCATGTTTTTGTAGTTGAGGTTTTGAGATGGTTTGAAACCGTCTCCTCAGTTGCAATCTTTGTTTCAAATCTGGTCTCACTTCCATCTCAACGTTTCGGTTTTTGTCATTTTTGATTTTGGATGCTGTGCAAAGCCTGTAGGTTTGGTTTATTATCCTTTTCTGTCATCGATTGTTCTAATTTACTAGCTTAACGGCTTTCTAACAGAGACTGTTAGTACATGGGAAGCTGACATGAATCAAAACTGCAGTCAACAGATATGTGACCAATGATTGTTGATTTTCCAAGAAAAATGTAAGTATGAATCACTTACAGATGAATCAGACTGAAGTTTAGTTTTCAGTCAGACGTAGTTAACTGCTTAAGCAGTGTCCAAAAAACAAACGAGGTAAAACTGTCTTTGCTGATTGACAAAGTGATTCATTAATGGATGGTTACTTTATAAGAAAATACAATATAATACACAGAAATGGATGTCTAGGAACGATAGTTGTACCTTTGCTGATGCAAATGACTTTGACCATTTAGTACCTTCTTTAGGCATACCTAAAGAAATATTTTTCATAATTTTATGTAGTGACGCATGTGTGAAGTTTCCATTAGGCTACCCTGACAAACATATGAAATATTTATGGCTGATGAAATGTATTAAATTAGCTTGCAATTCGCCAGTGTGGCAAAAAGCTAACGTGTCTTAGAAATCAATTGACCAGCCTTTTCCATTATTTGTTCACATGTAGAGGATTTTTCTGTTGCATCAGAACCATTAGCTGTAATTGTTGTTATAACTGTGGCAATCTTCGAAAAGATGACAAGTCGTTCTGGGTGTGTGCCTCTTCAGGGACTCTTCTGGGCTAAGTGTACTCTCTGTGCTTCATATTGTGACATCTGTTTGCTTGAAATGAGTTCTCTATGACATAGACACTATTGTTTTCTGTACTTTGTTCAAAGCTTAAGAAAGTTTAAGTTTGTTTTCATCATAACAGGCCTATAGCCTTATTCAGTTTACGGCTCTGCATCTCTTGCATGAGTCAGTAGTTTTAGCTGTTATGGTTGGATTAGAGACAATTCCTATGCAACACAGGCCTTCAAACTGACAGCATACTCTTTAACAACTCACCTGCATATAACTGATATGCTAGCCGATCTGTAACTAATTTTACCTGCTACATATATGCTCAAAATATTAATCCTTCGCTCTCATTCGCATAATGTGCGATTGTGTAATATTATCTAGTATTTTTCTGACCGGAAAGTATAGAACCACAGTCAAGTCTCTATTTCTTCTCCATTTAATCCCATTGCTGTGTAGGAGCAACAACTGAGATGTTACAAAGATCTTCCTTGTGAATCTTTGTTCAAGGCCACACTGTTTCTCCAAACTCTGTTTCTGGGCCTTTGTGTCTCTCTGCCAAGTGGACTTTGGACGCTCTGCCTTGGAATTCACAAGAACAATTAAATGTCTGATTTGAGTCATGCATGTTCCATCAAGCTCGCTGACGTCACAATGTGACTCTGAGGACTTTATCTTAAGCCAAATTGAAGCCCTGTGTCTTCAATCCAAAGATGAGGAAATAAAGCAACAAACAATTAGCAGTACAGCAGGAAATTCTCCCCATTGGCACTTAAAACTAATTGCTACAGCGGTTTCGAAGCATTGCAAATTCCCCTGTGATACCATCTCCTGAAACAATAATTGTTCTTGTGATGGTAAATGAAACCAAGAGGACAGTTTAAAGGAAATGGTATCTGATTCTAACATTTAGTGAATTACGTTATTGTTCGCTGTTGTAAGTGTGATCAAAGGCCACATCTGTTGTGGTTGGTATGTGCTCTCAGCTGCCCACTGACACAGTAACCCAGGACTCCTCCCAGAAGGCCGTTGCAGCCCTGACAAACAACAAACCAATTCTGATACATGCTTTGGAAACTGGCTTGGTGCACAGTGGACAAATAGCTTTAGAGTTTATATCAAACACGTTAAAAGGTGAAAAGTGTCAACTGTGACCTACTAGAGAATAAAAGACTGATGGTTTTTAAACAGGTTTCATAAACACTCACTCTGTCTGTCATTGGTCAGACAAACAGGTAGTCCCGCCCCAAACTTACATGATTGGTTGAGCCAATGTTGCTGCACTGTTTACTTGCACTTAAGTCCTTCTTTGAAGGAATCAACCCACAGATGGCTTATTTATAGCTGTCTCTGCATATTAAGCTGACATTGGAAAAAGTTTTTAACATTTTTAGCTTTTAACTGATACTAACAACATTTGACCACAGTGAAGGAAATATCATCACTTGTTTGCCCTTAGGAATGTTTATTCAGTTTGCTCACTCATGTGAATCCCAGGACTCAGTTTACATTACTCTGACTTCCTGTACCATGATACCCCATTAATAACAGAGAGATTAGAAGTGCTGAGATTTATGAGCATATGTCTTTGAGCCGGGATACAGTATGGTGTTCAGATAATGGCTTTTACATTACTCTGCACTGTAATCAATTAGTGTCTGTAACTGGGGCATGAGAAATGGAATACAGCCGTGTGATATAGAAAGGAACCCTCCCTTAATAGTGTGCCAAAATACTAAAGCGTGGGTGTGGGGGCTTGGGGCAGAGAATGACATCATCACTCCTCCACACAGATGACAGGGTTGAACTTTTGGTCTTCGGGTGATTTTACTCTACAAAGAGAAGCACGATGTTTGTATGTGTGTTGATGTGTTTGTGTGAACGCATAGTGTATATTTTGAAGTACACAGGTAAGGATTAAGCACAGTTTTCTTCCAAATTCTGTCAAATTAATTATGTGCATTCTTGTGAAAGCTGTGCATTCAATAACATGTATTGACAATTATTTATTATTTTGACACAAGTTTCCCGCACTGTGAGACATATGTGACCTAAATGAGGCGGGGCAAGATTGTGTCCCAGAGAGTTTCAAACTGGCAGCCTTACATAACACAAGCATTCATCAATAAGACAAAGATGCCATTGCGTGTTATATAACAATCGATTTATTTCACAAAGCTGAGTGTGTTCTGGGGAATGGGGGTACTCCATAGTGGCCAGGGTCATACTCAATGGAAATATGACCTCCATGTTCCTTAAAATGCATTCTTCCAGCAGGTACATAAACTGTGAGCTACAGTATCTCAACTCCATTCATTTGTATGTCCAAACTGTTTCTGGCACTTTTCACAAAAAGGGTACAGAATAGGGCCTTACATTGTTTTTAAAAAATAGGTTTGCATTTTCCATCTATAAATATTAATTATTAATATGAATATAATATTAAATTAATGACAGGATTATTATTATGTACATAGTTAAAATGATTTTGTAGTTATGTTTCTAAGCTACAATTAATTTATTATCAATTCGTGTCAAATGTATATTTTGCTGAATTATTTCTTGTTTGGGTTAACTGATCATTGAACTCGTTGTATCGGACAACTTATGTAACATGTCTAATAGTCCCTTATAGCAAATAAAAACATGAGATTTGGACGTTTGTTGTTGAAAAGTGACTGATCATCAAAGTGTACTGTATGTGTGGAATATGTCTTCAATGTTTTTAGTTGTCAGAATAATCAAAGACATGTCTGTGCTGGCTGGGTTTGTCCTCAGTTACACACTGTCAGAATCCCCAGAATCCACCTCATTAGTGCACTGCAGTTCTTGCAGTCTTAGCAGTGTTTGTATGTGCCGCCTGAGAACTGCCACCAATAAATGTGTTTCCACTCCTCATTAATCAACATTTATGTAACTAAAATATTGTACTTCCACTGACTTGCTTCTTTGCTGGTAACATTAGCTTAAAATCATCACAAATTACAATTTACAGACAGATTTTAAAAAATGATGTTTTTCAGGTTTCCTGAACACTCCATTATCCCCTATTGGTTGAAAAAACAAATAGCCCCGCCCTGTAAGCTAATTAAAGTGAGGATAAAACCAAAATGTCATTGCTTTTACACTTTACTGGTCTTATTCATTGAAGTATGTTATTCAGATGCTGATTACAGAAGTACAGTCAGTAACGAACCACTTCACTGTTAATATTTTGCTGTTCTGCTCCAGTAAGCAATAATACTAAACAAATCTGTTAATTATTACACCTCAAATATATTAACCAATAGTCACACTAAGACTCCTTCCCATGTGGAGCTTTTTTGAAAAATCATTATAATTATGGGTACATTAAATACAGGAAGTATGTGGGGCTGACAGCAGCTGATGTCTGGAGGCAAGAGAGAGCCGGTGGGGTCAGATTACCTCAAACTCATGAGAGAACATGAGTGTAACTTAAACATCACACATTGTATCAGTGCCTGTTTCTCAGGAAATAAAAATTCTGTCATTCCTTTAAACCACCCCACCCGCCCTCATGCAATTCAAAACAGTGTGACTTTATATTTTTACCGTGAAGCACAAAGCAGAATTGTACTTTTTGCTCTTCTTCATAAAATGTGATTCTTTAGGTACTGCTTTAAAAAAGAGCATAAAAGTTACCCGTATGACTCATGTGCTATATTCCAGATCTATTTCAAGTCATGGGACAGCGTTGTGTTAGAGACAGACTAAAACTAACTGCTGCGTCCAAGTCGACGAGCTCTCAGTTCATGAATTGGTCTCAGTAGCAATTCATGAACAAATTTTTCAGATCTAGTTTTGCTAACTAAATCAACAAAACTGTTGAAAAGAACAATCTGTAGTTGTGGCTGCATGGTTTCATATCATTACTGAAATAGCATGGGCTTTTTTTCTGTGTTTGGAAAGCCCCAGTCCCTATTTATTGTAATTGCTAAAAATAGCTGTACAGCTTTTCAGAATTTCTGCTGTGTACCGGAGAAAAATAAAAGTCATACATATTTAGAATGATGTGAGGGCGTGTAAAAAACAGCTGATTTTTTTCTGTCCCTTTAGACACAAATTAAGCTCAGCGTTTTGATTCATAGGTTATGGTTGTGTCTTACACAGGACAAGAAGTGTTGGTGCAGGCCAAATAACAACCTCAGCATGACACAAGAAGTGTCATGTTGTAAATTCAGAAGCGGTCAGCTAAAACTCAGTCTGGTGCGTTCAGCATTTCCAGCTGTCATCCAATGGCTCAGGCAGCCATAAAATAACATTTTATTCTGCGGTCATAAAGTGTTTGCAAAATAATCAACATTCATAAATATGCTGCGATAACCGGATTTCCTCCTAAGTAATTATCTACCTAACACTAACTCTAAAAGCATCAACCGTTGACTAATGTACAGTAATGCTGAATGGCAAGAAATGAGCTCTTGCAGGCTGTGAATATTTATGGCCAAAGAGAAACCGTGCTTTGCTTTACTGGAACTAGCAGAACTTACTGTTGCTTGCAAAGATAAGGATCACTATTATTATAGCTCATACTTGCTCCAGCACAACTCTAGCGCGTAACGTTTTGGCTATTGTGGTATTTTTATCTAGTGAACAATAAAACAGGCAAACAAATCAACGTACATTGCGGTCCAAACCATGTAGTTAAGCATCTACCTTGCAGCCGCCCAGAAGATCTTGGAAACTGCATAGCAACAAACTAAAAACAACCTAGCATCGTGTTAGCAATGTGCATGGCACACAAATCTGGTTTAGCATACAAAACATGAACGTACACACCTTCCTTTATGTGCATCTAATTTAGCTCTGACTTTGGTCTGTCAAAGGCTGCCGCATGCCATAATCTTTCTAAGAACAGGATAATGTCTGTGGTAGATCTTGATGATGTAGTTTCTCTCTCTGTGCGATCGGTCTGGGAAATGTAATCTCTCCGATGAAACTAGGCCATTGCGTGATTTCACATTTGTTACACCGCCAATAGCATACGTCTGTCACAAAGAGCATCCATTTATTATGCTGTCCCTCAGGCACTCGCTTCTGTTCTGACAGATCACCTTTATAGCTCGTCTACTCCACTTGAAGGTATGTGTTTCATTCCAAATTTAGTTTTAGGGACCGTACTGGAGACACGTCCTTTACCAATATATTGTTTGGGTGCTTTAAATAATTGATGACAGATTTCTAGACTATTTCCAAATGTGTGATCCAACGCGACTTACATTGCGTTATACTATACATTGATTCTGAGTATGTGCAATCCCTGGGATCGAACCCATGACCTTGGCGTTGTTAATGCCATGCACCAACCACTGAGCTACAGGACAGCTGTATATACATAAATATACTGTATATACTGTAAATACATATTTACAGATTACAGTGTCGTGTGGACGTCAGGGTGTTGTTAGGACAATGCTACACTGTTGCTACTGTATGGTGTTCTGTGTGGTTGCTAGGGCATTGTTATGTGCTAACTAAAGTGTTGTGAGCAGTTGTGAGGCCTTTGCTTTGCTGTTGCTAAGGTGTTCAGAGTAGTTGCTAGGCACCAAAACTCATTTAAAAGCCAAATTGCTAATAAAGACCAATCACATCTATTAGCATACTTTACTTAACAAGCCACAACATTTGAGATATCATTCATTTCTGTAACCCAAACAGTGTGAGGCGAGTTAATTCTTAGGGCAGAAATCTTCTATGACCTCGTTTATGCAAATTTAGTGAGAAATAATTGGCCATATTTAAAGCGTGAAGTCCCATTAAACAAATGTAATGTGTTCTTTTGGCTCAAACAAACAGTACTCAGAACAAAGTACTCAGTATCTCAGGAGGGATTATAAATACATTTTTGTGCCATTAAACCAGGTGTGATATTATTTATGTAGCTAACTAGCTAAAACCTGATGGCACAAATAGGGTATAGGTTCTTGTATGTGAACAAGAGAATGTTACCTTATGGGATACCTTAAAAGGGCCTGGTTACCTTAGCATTAATTCAACTAAATACTTCAGAATATATAACTTTATGTATTCATGTGAAAGACTGTCATGTTTCTTGGTGGCCAATGCAGCAACTAGCAGTCAGTTACAACAAAACACTTTTGTATTAAAATTACAAAAAACTTTTAATAACCTGAAAATTATGATTAAGAGTTGTTTAAAGGTGTTTGTTGAAGCTGGACACAGGCCTTGCATTGGAATAAGCTGGACAGAAACACCTGTTGGTCTGAGCCAGGTATTTTCCACCATGACAGTATATAAACCAGCCATCAGTTTGTTACCTCAGTGGTTGGAGGCTCAGTAAAAGGAAGAGTGAAATGGGCGGTACCTCTCCCTTCAGGGAATGACATCTTACATCTGTTTCCGTTTCACACCCCGTCTGCCTCTGCTCGTGTGTGTACATGTGTAGGTGTGTATGTGTGCGTCTGTGTGAGGACAAATGTTTGTGGGATCATCGTGGTGGACTTGAATTTATGGTTGTGGGGACAAGGGCGTGCATGGAGGAACAGATAGAGAAGGTTCGATTTTGGACGCAAACCAGGATCTGAGGTGCTTGTGTGTGTTGGTAAAAAAAAGCAGAAGTGTATTGTTTAACAAATACTGTAGCGCTAACAAGCTAACAAGGGCTGACTGTTAGCGTTACAAATGACTTTGTGTGTTTGAGTTTGTTTTGTTTGATTTCACTTGTGCGCACATAAAGGCAATTTGCGTGAGTTTGTGATGACTTTGCACATGTGCAAACCATTTAGTGGTTTATTCTGCATGTGTAATTCAAGGAGTTTTGAATGTTGAAAAGATTTTTATTCTACGCAGAGGAACATCCCTATTGTTCTACCTAATAAAACTTTTACGTCTGTATATATAGAGTCATCATATATGGAATCATTTCAAAATGAAGCTTATTGCAAATTAGTTAAAAGGATAGCTTTCAAAACAGAGTGAGTCACCAGCATATATTGTGTTTCAGATTCTGGTCTTCAGCATTGGGTGCTAATATGTTGGTGTCACAAACAGGCTTCTTAATTATCTTAATGAACAAAACTCATTTGTCAACCAGCTTTGTCAGCTTCCATCAGCTAGGTTTTGCCTGGCTGTGCTATTTTACTGTCTAGCTTTAAACTGGTTTGGACCAGCATGGATGTCTAGGCTGTTTAAAGCTGGTCTTTGGAAATGTACTGGATGGTTTAGGACCTCTCTGGAGGAGACATGCATTCTCACTTTTACTTGCCCTTGGCTCTGATTCATGATTGCTAACGTCCCCTTTGTTTGTACTTGCAGGAACATGGGCCTTTTGCTGCCTCACTGGCTTATGTAAGCAGGAGGATCTAGTACACAGAAACCCAAAACAGTCCACACGAACAAAGGCTTGACATTCCACCGGAGAGAAAGTGAATGAAGAAAACTGAGGCAGGGAGGTGTTATCAACAGATGACTCAGTCACAGAAACACAGCAAGGCACACTGGACACCATGAGGGAGGAGAACGAAGGAATTTCAAACGGTTTCCATGCCATGCTGAAATGAACCCCATGTGCTTGGGATCTCAAAGGCAAGCACCCCCTTAAGTGAGGGCATGAGTGGGTCTTTCCATCATGTTATGGTAACAGTTTACATTCAAACATCAGCTGCAAGTAGTCTAAATCACATCTGATACGTTTAGGTCTACCTACTACTGCAGTAAAAGCTTCTTCTAGCATCTGCTCAACTCCATCAACATAACCTTCATACTTTGTTTTCACGGTCCACTTCCCACTTCCTGGGATTAGCAACTCCAGGTGCAGTAAACCATGGGGTGCCGGCAAAGTTCGGAGGAGAAGGAGGCCGCCAGGCGCTCGCGACGCATCGACCGGCACCTCCGCTCAGAAAGCCAGCGGCAGCGACGTGAGATCAAACTATTGCTGCTCGGCACCAGCAATTCTGGCAAGAGCACCATTGTGAAGCAAATGAAGATCATTCACAGTGGAGGTTTCAATCTTGAGGCCTGTAAGGAGTACAAGCCTCTTATCCTTTACAATGCCATTGACTCGCTCACCCGCATCATCCGAGCCCTTGCCACCTTGAAAATCGACTTCCACAACCCCGATCGCGCGTACGACGCCGTGCAGCTCTTTGCCCTCACTGGGCCTGCTGAGAGCAAGGGCGAGATCACCCCGGAGCTCCTGGGAGTGATGAAGCGTCTGTGGGCTGACCCGGGGGTGCAGGAGTGCTTCTGCCGCTCCAACGAATACCATCTAGAGGACAACACGGCATATTATCTAAATGACCTGGACCGTATTTCAGCACCAGAGTACATCCCGACTGTCGAGGACATTCTGCGCTCGCGTGACATGACCACCGGGATCGTCGAGAACAAATTCACCTTCAAGGAGCTCACTTTTAAAATGGTGGACGTGGGTGGCCAGCGTTCAGAGAGGAAGAAGTGGATCCACTGTTTTGAGGGTGTGACTGCCATTATCTTCTGTGTGGAGCTCAGTGGCTATGACCTCAAGCTTTATGAAGACAACCAGACGGTAAGGAGAGCTCAATTATGTGTTCTGGCCATTGGTGCAACCAGATAAAGCAAGAAGGGAGACGCACTATAGTAAATTTATCCTGTCAGTGGCACAGTGACACGCAAACTTCTTTTATCATGTCGGTTTCACATTTCCTGTAAGGCACAATCTTTTAGTTACAAGATACATTCGAAAACCTAACAGTGCTCTGCTAAAAGCACCAGTTTATGTTGTGTGTCTCTAGTCTTTTCAGCAGGGTACCCATAAGTTATTAGTAAATGATATTCACATTTACTGTGTAAACCTGAGTTTATTTGCGTCAAACATTAATTAAAGATGTGTTTATAGTAAAACTCAAAATGAACTAAATCAAACCGCACGTTAACAACCGCTTAATTTCTAACCAGTGAGTTTAATAACTGTACCTGTGTGGACTAAGTTAAACCTTCTTCCTCGACTCACAACAAAAACTTCGAAGTAGTACATTAGCTTGAAATATCAATTAGCGTTGGGGAGTTAAAAATAAAAGTGTTCTGCGAGTCTTGAGGGGGGAGAACATACAAGAGCGATAATTGAGTTCACAGTGCAAGGTGTCAGGGTGTACCCGCGAGAATGAGCAGATTTAGCACTGGGGAACATCACTGATGTGATGGGGGTCAGAGAAGTTTTGTGTCTCCAGCTAGAGAGTGTGAAAAAAGGAAGTAGCAAGTCAAAGAGGAAGTGCAGAAAGTAAAGGGAAGGAGTTGAAGTCTAGCTCCCTGCGCTCAAAAAGGGAAGTGGCCAATGGGGGGGTTGTTGAAGGAACGGGTGTGAAGAGGACCTCCTTCAATAGTTTTTGCACCTTATCATTATTACATTATTTCATTACTTAAAACTCATTGCAGTGGTTTGGATTTGCACAGGCGTCTTTGTAAAATATGACTTATTTGTTATAGCTGTGCTTGTTCAAAAAGGGTGTTGATCTTTTTATCAAATTTGGTTAGAATGATGTCAGATTTATTCAATTTTCCTTAAAGTGAACATGATATCAAAATGGATAGTTGCAATGCCTTTTAATATGATTTTTGTCCTGTTCATAAGACAGATGTTGCTAGACGCAATAAGCGTTTTAGTCTGTAATATTATTGGTTAACATCATATGTACATGTACTCTCCCAGGTCTTGCTGTTTTGGTTCTTCTTAACCATCCATGGAAAATCTGGGCCTCACAGGGCCTCACAAGTTTTGTAAACATACTATAAAAGTTAGACGAGAGTGTGTTTTATCTCAGATATCAGGGTCTGTGGTGAGCCTCTGAATTAGATAACTCAATGAACAATCTCAGTACTGGCCCAAAAGCACCACCGCTTGCCTGCTGCCAGTCTGCTCAGGCTCTGCCAGTGCTGACCAGAATCTCTTAAATGACAGCTCCCCTTGTGCATTTACTTACTGGCACATGAGACAGGGCAGCAGGGATCAGTACAGGCTCTGAATGATTGAGTCAGGGTGGCAGCAAAGTGTTTGAAGCAATGTTTTTGGGTCCTGAGAAAGTGTCTGGATTCGACTGTCAGCCAGAAAGAGAGACGAGACCATTATAAGAGATGTGGGGCAATAATGCTTTGAAGAATGTTGTTAACGGAAGAAAATAATGATGACGTCTGAGGACGTGTTAAAGAGATAATGTTGACTAAGATGACAGGGTCAAACTAGTGACACAAAAAGCCTTGGTGCTGCAGTAATGTGTCTAGACTAGACAACTGCTATGTATCATTTGAATGCCTTTATTTAAAAGGAAAATGGGACTGTACGATATTTGTTCCTGCATTTTATGCTACTATCAAAAAAAATCAGTTGAGTGCAAAAGTTACATTATTGATTATTGTCTCATCTTTCTGTTATCATCTACCAACCCCCATGTCCCTCAAAACATGTGTGACTTTTCCTAGATGGAACATCAGTTTAATCAATATATATATATATATATATATATGCATTTCCATATAACAAAAATGCAGAGTTGCAATTCAGTCGCAATTGGCTTGGTTTGTTTAAAACAATTCTACAATGTTAATCAAAAATATTGCTCATAAAAACTGGTGCATGACATCCCTGGCGACATGAAGCACGTTTCTGAGATGTTCCAAAGCAAGCTTTTCCGTAAAGCTGCAGAGATTCTCCAAAGATAATGAATTATTTGAGTGTCTAGCTGCCACGAGCGTTGCAAGAAGCAGTTTCATTCAGGCTTAAGTGGAGAGATATTTAATAGTTCATGGTTGACCAGAATTCCAGGAAACATTCAGTTACAGCATTAAATCCCAGCTAATGATTTACACCATCCTGTAATGTCTCATATCTGGAGTGTGTTGAAGCTAACAAAGCAGAAAAAGCATTGAAGACCAAATCTGACCAATTGATATTGGCAAGAGTACTTTCAAGTAATTTTAGACCCCAAATGAAAGCAATTTAACAATTTAATTAGTTAAAATGAAACAGATTTGTATTAGAAATGACTTCTCTGCTGTAATCCCACACTCCCTTATTAAATGAAACCGTATTTTTGCACATCTGGCACAAACGCTCTTCAGCGATACATGGCTGCAGATGTACGTTTTCAGCTGCACTTTCCAGCAAATTAATTTTCCTGGGGGCTTCAAGCAACAGTTGTCAGTTTTTTGTGGCATGTTCTATTCTTTTCTTTTCCCCATCTCACGAACATCTCTTTCCACGTTCCTTTTTTGACCCAACCCTCTCTAAAAAAACAGGGTTTCCATGGCAACTGTTGCAGAGCAACAGAGCAGTCAAACGCTCCTAATCCTGGGCTGTTGACAATGAGCTGTGACCGGGAAGGGGATGGGGGGGCTTTACATGGTGCTTGGCAACCGGAGAGAGAAGATGGAAGTGTGCTTGTGCAAGCAGCAGAGAACGTGTGCACGCACGGAGCAGCATTGCATGAGGCTAGCGCTGCATTGCGCAATAGTTTTTCGAAGCAATGCGGCTCCGTTGCCTGTTGGCAGGGGGGAGTTGAAGAGAAACTCAGAAAATGGGTCATTGGAGAGATGCTTGGGCAACATGAAGGGATATATTTGACTTTGACAGAGTTCTGCAATCTAACGTAAGAGGTGAGAAGTGCACTGATCAGTAGATTTTATGAGACATAAGCTTGATTAGAAAGGCAACTTTTGCAGTGCACAAGCAAGCAGTGCGAGTGGCGAGTGCTTGTGTGCTCGCACTAAAAAATGCAATAGGATGTAGTGTACTGCGATTACTTGGATGATGTACTAAGAGTTCTATAAAATGTGGAATGTATACTGTCATTTGAAATGCGGTGAGTTACAGCTATTAACAAAATCATCACTAAAGCACAAAATTAAGCATCATTTTGAGTCATTCTTAGGATGTCTTGAGCCACATCTAAGGACCAAAATTTTAACTTGTGGGTGGGTCAGAAATCAAATACTTAGCAACCACCCATAACAACATAAAAAACATTTAGTAAAGCCCTAGCAACCACCAAGTATACTCTAGCAACAGTATGATGAGTCCCTAGCAACCACTCACAACCCCCTAGAAGCATATTACCCATTTAGTTTCAAAACACAGTAGTACAATTATTACTGTATTTATGTGACGTTGTGTGATGTGTAATAATGTCAAAGGAGGCCAATGGAGCTAGACAGACAAGCTCACGTCTCCCAGTTACTGATAATCGTAGATGTCAATGAAAAACTCCATAGCAACACAGGAGGTTCTGCCTCCCTGCAGTCAAAAACGGTCTGAAGTTAATCACGTTCAAGACTAAACGTCTTGTTACGTTGTGTCAGTTGACTTATTCAGAGATTCCTCATGCATAATTCTCATGTTTGAAACACCACATTTTTAATACTGTGATTGATTGCTCCTACAATGTTAATGAAAACTTGTAAGAACTGATAATAAAGAGTACTCAAAGTAACACAAAGATGATTGTGAAACTCAAAGTGTACAGATTACGAGCAGGTCAGTGTAAATATACTTTATAACTCTTATTACTGCTGGGGCTATTAGGAGACTAGACACGAGTCATTTTCACAGAGCTTCAATGAAATGGTTTTTCTAAAGCGAGACAGCTCGTTTGCAGCTTTTGTTTACAGAAAACAAAGCATTAATACGTCGCAGAACTTTCTTATTAATATTTAAGCCTAATGAAGGCCCTTGTCTAGCGCACACAGAGAGAGGGCAGAAGTCCTGCTGTGCCATGCATCTCCGCGGGGGTGCCGCCTCCCGTCGCTCTCCCCCCACTTTCCTTCTTGCTTTCTCTCTCACTTCTCCAATCGTTCTAACACTTGATTCTGGAGATTTAGTTGGAAACACCCGTAGCTTCAACACAACACGTCCGCCGGTCCCCTGGGCCACCCGATTGCTTAATGGACACGCTGAGCTCTGCAAAGACGCTCTGCTAATGGTGTGACCTGATTTTGGAACGTCTGGTTTAAGGTGAGGAACGCTTATTGAGGGCTTCTCTCTGCAGGACTGTGGAAGCACCTCTTAGATATGAGTACACACTCAGGCTATAGTGCAAATCACAGCCTCTCGAAATCTGACTGCCGGCCAGACGTTACGGATGAATTTTTATTCGTGTTTACGAGAGCAGTTTTTTTTCCCATGTAATCAAATTCATGAGCCCTAGTTTTCAAAGATTAAAGAGTTATATGATATGTTGTTACAAGACCATCAAGGATGTTGTAATATGGTCACCGTTTAGGAACAACAGCCACAGATAGAGTCCCATTCTTCCCCTCTTTAAGGCAAATAAATGTGAAAGGTTAAAAAGGTTAAAAGGTCTTTTGTTCCATTTTTATCACAGCAGCTAGAAACTATTCCTTCCTGGATTTCCAGAACTTGCTATTCCACTCGGCGCTGTGTGGTACACGCTCTGACTCTCTCGTAGAAGATCTTGTGATTTGCTCAGAGCAGGATGATGTTTTGTGTAATCTTTTAAACAGCAGCCCAGTCTTCATATCAGATTCCTCCCTCGGTCACAAGCTGCTTGTTCCAACCACGTGCCTGCAGCTACGCACACGCACACGCACACACACACACACACACACACACATTAAGATTATCAATAGCTGATCATCAACCTTACTCCAACTCAGCATATATAATTTATCATTTATTTCACCATTATCATGTCATATTTATTGATGGTGACATCATG
This sequence comes from Botia almorhae, assembly GCA_036877575.1. Classification (NCBI taxonomy): domain Eukaryota; kingdom Metazoa; phylum Chordata; class Actinopteri; order Cypriniformes; family Botiidae; genus Botia; species Botia almorhae. The sequence continues at coordinate 14,497 of JAZGTJ010004315.1, read as the reverse complement.
GGGTTCATCTTTATAAAAAATACATATATACTAACCCAGCCAACAGTTTCTTAGTTTGTAAAAGTGTTTCCTGAATGTTTCTATTAATTAACAAAAACATTCACTTTTTAGGAACGTTTAAAATGACCTGTTTTTAGACATTGTATTACGTTATTATTTGGTTATAAGAACATTATTCAAATATTTTTTAATTCTGTAATATTTTTATCATGTTCCACTAAGTAATTAAGAATCAAACTTATGGACATATGGTATGTAACGCTTTGATATATAATGTTACTGGAAGGACATTTTTGATAACTTTGTGAGAACTAATAGAGAACGTTAGTCGATGTTCTGAGAACATTTCCAGTTAGCTGGGCTGTATATGAAAAAGAATTGTTTCAGATTTATTTTCATGAGGATTGATAAAGTAAATGCTGTTTATCATAGTAAATTGATATATTTGCTGTCTGTATTAACAATAGAATTTAACATTTGCTCCTGTAGTGCACTGTAAGTAAAACTGAAGCCTTGAATTTTTTTGTCTTGCAGCAAAAGTAGATTATGTAGTAAATTATGTTCAATAGTAAGCCCTTAATTTTGAAATACAGACTGCACTGTTTCAGGGATTAAAATGCATTACATGGACAGGAGATCATATCATAAGACGCAGCTGATGTCATCAACAAAACGGTTCTGCACATTTTACGGTTGTTATTTACATCCTGTCCTCTGCTTTTGTTTTGCGGGCATTAGCATGGCAAACACAGCAAGTTAATTGAACATGGGCAGGTGATTAATTGAATTAGATAGGGAACTCAGCAGGTCTAGAGAAATAAAGGTTAATAACATCAGCTGCTCATTTGCTGCTTGTTGAATTTGCAACGATTCTGTGGCTGCTTTGCTCGTTTGTTTCTGTTTGTCATTTTTGCATAACACTTTCTTACCTTATTATCTTATCTTTGGATTTCTTTAGAACACTAAATTAATTTCATACTCAACTGGAAGCTCAATGTAGCATTCAATACTAGCAGAACGAGTCACTTTAATTATCAACTTACATTTATGCTTTTTGGCAGATTGTTGACTTACAGTGGTCATATACAACTGAGTTCACTCTGTCCAGAATCGTCCAGTTTTTGTTGTTGCTTTAGCAGTCTGTTTTGTGTCATTGTCTTGCTGTAGGATGAAGTGCCAGCCAATGAGTTTTGAGGCATTTATTTGTTTAAATCCCTAACCTTGAGTATGAGCAATAGTACTAATGATTCTCTCTTAGTAGGTTATGAGTCTTGTGTTGGGCTGGAGAGGTAAAGCTCAGTTCTGTTTGGCTCAAGACAGCTGTCCTCTATTGCCCCAACAATAGATAACACTTGTGTAGTGATTTGTTGTCCTCATATAGGATAATCTCTATTGACATCATCATGCAGCTCATCATTTAGATCTACAGCATCTCTCTTAACTTAATGTATTTCCCTGCCTGTGCTATTTAAGGTCAAAAGGCCAAAGTTTTCATTGACTCCAGCAAGATTTCCAGATCTTCTTCTGTGCTTCAACTGACCAATTCTTTATTTCCTTTTTAACTGTTTCTCTCCTCACAGAGTCGCATGGCGGAGAGCCTGCGTTTGTTCGACTCCATCTGCAACAACAACTGGTTCACCAACACCTCACTCATCCTCTTTCTCAACAAGAAGGACCTACTGGCCGAGAAGATCAAGCGTATCCCATTGACGGTCTGCTTTGCCGACTACAAGGGTCAAAACACCTACGAGGAGGCGGCAGTCTACGTGCAGAGGCAGTTTGAGGACCTCAACCGTAACAAGGAGACCAAGGAGATCTACTCACACTTCACTTGCGCCACCGACACCAGCAACATCCAATTTGTTTTCGATGCTGTGACGGACGTAATCATCCAAAACAATCTCAAGTACATCGGGCTGTGCTAGGACGAGAGGGCGTGGGTGAGGGGCGGCAGGCGAGGATACAATAAACCCGTTGTGGACATCAGTTGTGTGTTGTTCTGTCTGGGTTCGAAAACACTTGTTGAAACAGGAAACTTGGATGAGGTGCGGAGGAAAGGGCTACATGCTGCCATCCTGTTAGAATTATCAATGTCAAAAACATCAAGGTCAAGGAGGATTTTACAAGGCTGGTGTAAATGTGTTTGCACAGAACATGCGTATGTAGACACACACATTGATATGTTTGTTCGTACACAACAGACTTCACAACGGGATCAGCTGTCAAGTATGTTCGTCGCAGAAACACTGGATAAAGATTTCTCTGCTCCTCTGGGAATCGCTGGGAATACCTTACCGACCATTAAAGTGGCATAAGTGCACCCAAAAATATATATCAATTTTGTCATTGTTCATTCACCCTCATACTCTTTTTAGTTTGTTTGATTTTTGAGCATGAACGAACATGTTAGGTAGGATGTCCATGCTGGTTTTTGCAGTGTAATGACAGCGAATGGTAACCAGGGCCTGTAAAGCTTAGAAACTGAACTAAAACCCAGAAAATGTTTTGTATATTTTCAAACTATATGATAGATTCGTTTTAAATGATCAGGTATGTTAAATTGTTCATTTATGGTAAATTGGGTGCATTAAGATTTGTTATGATGTTTTAATACATCATCTTTAAATGTGCGGTACACAAACGTGAGTGAGCTGCAGTGAAGCATAGAGTTAACAGTGAATAATTCATTTTTCAAGTTGTATGGACTTTTCCATTTTTGAAGCATGACAACCCCTGGTCACCATTCACTTTCATTGTATGTAAAACAGAAGTGTGTTCTTCTCCTTTTGCGTTCCGTAGGAGAAATAAAATCATACAGGTACAGAAAACATGAAGCTAAATGATAACAAAATGATCATTTCTGGGTGAACTGTCCCTTTAAATTTTCTCTTTGTTTATAAGGTGTCTGATTTGCCTGATTCAAGTAATGCTGCTTTTGGAGAGGATATAAAGAGTTTATATGAAATATACGTGTATATTAAAAGGAATTGATATAGTATCCTTACAGAAAGTAAAAAACTGATGTCATTTGGTGAAAACTGCCACTGTCTGAAGCTGGAGTTAAAATGCATTTAAACACTGTAGTTTATTTTTAGCTCTCTGACCCCCCAGAAGAAATGTTTTCCTCTTTCTTGAGTTCTGTTTTTGTTTCGTCTAAATTAGGATGTAATCCAGCGTTTTCAGAACAAACATCCCTTCAGAGTGTTACACTGCAATGAGCATCGAGTGTTTCGAAATGATCATTCCAGTTTCAAAGGAAAATAAACAGTGCCAACAGAAGTGTAAATAAATCAAAAAGGCCCGTTAATCATGGTCAATTTTCATTTTTTATGGACAAAAAAGTATATATATATATTAAAACAAAATATGCATGATTTTGTTACTTTGGGATTTTGATAAATTATAGTTTGAATTGCTTTCTTATATTTTTAGTTTTAATAACACGCTCCAAAAATATATAAAAGTCAAACACTGTGTATGACTGTACAGTTGTTTCCTGACAGGTATTTATAAAAGAGTTTTGTTTGAAATATTCATTTACATCCCATATAGGATTTACTCTTCAAAATTAGTGTGCAAATAAATATAAAGAGAGCTGGTGAGAAAATCTACAAAAGAGCAGGAACGTTCTGTTCTGGTGTCGTTTCGAGTGGACGCTGTATGTGTAAATACAATGTGAGGCACACTTTGTGGGACAATGAAGAAATGTTTTAACGCAGGGCTGATTGACAGATTTAAGAGCTCCGCCCCCTCCAGTCCTACTTCTGTTCAGCTATGATGTACAACAAACCCAACTAAGGGCTTTAGGATTAATTTTACAGGATGTTCACCAAAAAGAAACAAAGAAAAAAGAATTAAAATATAAAATATAAAAGAACAATAACAATGAATAAAAGGAATTATGCAAATGATTGTGCTGCTGATTTGTTTTCTTGTGTTGGACTCTTGATGATAAAGTCACGCTTAATTACTTGTATTAAACAATTTCACCATATATACAAAATACATTAATTACATTGTTGTGTTTTTAGACACAATCAAACAGTTATGATAGTGATTTTTATAAATAAAAAAATTAAGACTGAGGCATGAACCAAAACATACAGAGCAAGTGGTTTTACAATAAACCACAATACATACAAAATTCTTATTGCTGCTGATATTGGCCACTAATTTTGGACCATATCAGAATGGTCACTATATCATGCAATTGATCATGCATCTCTGTTTACAGTATATATGCATTGTTTTTACATATTACCATTTTCAGCCTTATCAAATGTTAAAGTCGCTTGTGGCCAGTAGAATGGAACTAATTGAGAAAATTAACTCTTTCTAGTCATCACATTGTAGAATATTCTAGAATATTTTCCCAGTCTCTCTCAATCCAGTCAACTTCAGCAACTCTAGAGACGATGTTTTGTGTTTGCATCGCACCATCCACAATCAACATGCTGATTAATTGTGCAATTAAATGATTTTTCTTTTGTTTTATGTCTGCAGAGAGTTTGTCTGTGTAGTTAAGAGGACTGAGAGAGTGAGAGGAAATAGAAAGGTACATGCATAATGGACTAATTAGTGGCCAAACCCTGGATGACACCTCATTGTTGCCATTAGTAACACGGCCCATTGTTTATCAGGTTATTAATTCTTAAAGGTACAGAACACCAAAAAATGAAAGTTCTGTCATCATGCACTCACTCTCATTTCAAACCTCCGTGACTCAAATAAAAACAACAGTTTATGCATCATCAATGACTAATTTCGGCTTATTCTGTTAAACATGTCGGATGTTTTTTCATTTACGCTTTACCGCAACCACCTGCTTATCATATTTTCTCACAAAATCAAATCAAATTTTACTTTGTCAACACCAGCAGATATGTGCCAGCTATTTATTATAAACTAAACACAATGTGAAAGAAAATAATGAATAAATCATAAATATACAATAAAATAATAAATAAAATCTTATCTAAAAATCTAACCGGGCCTTTGTGATCTTGTGGAGCAATTCAAATACAGAAAGAGGACCTTCAGGATGAGGGCTGAAATCAATATTGCCTGATTTTGTCAATAGTTGTAATGCTTAATAAAAGAGGTGTCATATACGATGGAAATATTCATTAACACTTCCTGCTTTCCTTGGTACAAACGAACCGTGTCACATGCAGTCTCTCACCATTGTGATTGCCAGTGTTAATAAGATGGTGTAAGTTCCTGTGGAGTTTTCTGGGTGTGACACTGGTGCCTTTGAATTTCATGTGTAGTGCTGAGGAAACAAACACAGCGGGCAGATGACACGGCTGTGGTCACATGCTCACAATATTGTAACCTTGAAAAGAACCAGGATGAATAACATGAAAACAACAGAAATGAAGAGACACGGGGTGTTTCTATCACAGTGAGACTGTAGGTGCCATCTATTGGTTGACACCAGAAATGTGACCAAATTTAGCTCACGACTGGACTCCAGATTGTTGAAAGAGGACGTTTGTTTCGACAAACAGAAATAAATAGATGAATATTGCAGCAGAGCTGAGCCAACAGGAGATCTTATGACTGTCATGAGAAGCAGGGAAGGAAACAGAGGTAATGAGGAAAAGACACATGCAACCTCAGCCTCATTCTTAATAATAATAAACAACTCTGGACAGCGAATTAGATTCATCCAAATCATTCACAGAGACAAAAGTGTACCTTGATATAAAGGAAATGTTTGTATGGCTTACAAAAGCATGACCAGGACACACTCCACCCCCAAACCATTAAAGAAAGTAGATATATACCACAGAGAATTCAACAGAGAAGCCTAATGGATCTTGAACAGGTTTCATTTTCTATGACATATTAGGGGTGAAATACGATCTAGGCATGTTTCTGATGTTTCATTACATTTACCTAATTCAAATGTATTACCCAGTAATGAAATAAAGCAGCTAGGTTTCCTTGGTGTCATATGTAGGTCACTTTCATTAATAAAGTAATCACAGATGTAATTGTGTGTGTGATTATTTTATTAATGATAGTGACCTACAAATATGTTCTCACATTTGTCTTACAAAAAGCAAGACAGAAACAGCATGACTTGTGTTTCCAATAGCCATATGGAAGCACGGAAAATGTTAAATATTAAAATATTAATTTTATGTGGTATTTAAATGTATAATTACACTGTAACAAGACAATAACTCCTGTACAGTTTTATAATTAAGCTGTATTTGTATGTTGTTTGAAGTTTTGTTTAAGAGCATGTCGACTGTGGGTTAACTGACCTCCATGCACTGTGTAGGGCACATCCAAAAAAACACATTTTAAATATATTACATACATTATAGCTTTGTAAACAGAATAAATTAAATTGTCAATTATTATTGATCACTGTAAAATGGAATAATACCCTGGCACAGCCTGAGCAATTCAGCTTAATCACCTTTGGCTTTAGTGTCTATTAAAAGGGTGGTCAATGGAAGGACTGTGGCCTGCTGACACTGATCTGAGGCTCTCCATCTAATCTAGACATTTGTATGTAGTGTGAATATTACAAAGTTAACCTCAATTATCTTCTACAAAACAGAGTTTAATAACAAAACAATAAAAATGTGTTTCTAGGCATACATCGTAAAGTGTCTAGCGCCGTGCACGTAGAGTGCAATCTAACTTGCTTGGCATGACACAGCACTCCAAACATATGGCGTTGCACATGATCTGCTGCCACCTTGTGGCCATTCGGAATAGGAACAAGGTCAGATACACTTGTCTGTGGACAAAATAAATGCAGATGTTCTCTTTTATTAGCAGTGAGCCTACTATCATATTATCATATTATATTATTGATATTATATTATTGATATCATATTATTGATATGATAACCAGCATAGATTAATAAAACGCTTCAAAATAAAACAAAGCGTTTAAAATATTCGTTGGACAACAGAGATGGATGAACACAAAAGTTGAACACAGAGATGGAATTTATAGAAATGGTTAGCAATCAATACTTTTGACTGGCTATAGGTTTTGAAACAATTAGATATAATTATTATGTATATTATATATTTTATGATATGAAATATATGATTATTATGTATATCGATATGATTGATAGATATGATTAGATATGATTGAGGAAAATACCATAGATCAGATGTGTCTAGTATTTGCTGTTGTTCATGGCAAGATGGTCATGATTTATAAAGTGTGTTCTTTGATTCTGTAACGTTATAATCCTTGAGCTTGCCTACAGATGAAAGATGACTGGAATATAAAGCCAAGTTGGCTTGCCAAGACAGAGCTGCTCGTCTACAAGGGTTACAGACTGATGGATTACTATAATATTTGTTGGCCATTTAAGCACCATTTAAACATCAGTATAATCATTTGTTTTTTTCCTTTTTAAGTTATTATAACATGTCTTTGACATGCGGATATTAAGACCTTGAATCACACACAGTAAGTTCTGACTGGAGTGGAAATCTGTTATAGTGTTTTGAATTCTCTTAATAATTTATTGAATTTTGCAATAATTTATTGAATCTGTTTTTCAGGCAGTGATTAACAGAGGCTGTAAAGGAAAATGAACCAAACTCGTTTTTCACAGCAGAATCAGAACAGACTCATCAACAACCTAGATGAATTTATATGATATTACTATATTAATCATCATTTTAGACTCAACTAATATAAAGAACATTGTCATACAAAGTACATTGTTGTTTTGTAACTATGCGTGCGTTGCGTATGTTCTTCTATGTGTTTGGTTTATTATAGGAGAGACTGTCCCCGAGTTTTTCTTTTACAGACAACAGCCATAGTGACATGAAATAAGGGAGCAAACAAGGAAGGTAACAATGACAAACAGATGTGGAGCATAAACTGATGACGGGATGATTAACAAGGAAACAAGAGGGCGGGGTCAAGACTCAAGACAGGGGAGCACATGGCACAATGTAAACAAACAATGGCCATGTGCACAGATCACAAAAGACACAGAGCACGAGTCTAGACCCTGACTCTAAAATACATAAACCAAGACTAGAACAGAGTCAGGATCCAAACATCATGCCCTGATAGAACAACAAGGGCTGTCAGGATCCTGGCAAGGGGATTTAGGAAAAACCCAGGACAAGGAAACCAGGACCCTGACAAAACCTTTTGAAATTGTATAATCCTTTGATTTATATTATCTTTATTGTTTGCAGCTTTATCTACAATTAAAGTACCATAATTTGTATGTTAGGATATGCTAACAGGCAAATTGTTGTACTTTAAAGTCCTGATGTAGACAAAAACAAAAGTAAATCTTTTAAATATTAAAAATATTAAAAATAACATTCTGTTTAGTTCTGCTTTGGCCGTTGCTGAATCTCCGATTCGCTAGGCGGTGCTGTGCACCCCGTTATTTAAATAAACCAGAAGAAGTCACTCAAGTTAGTTCAAGTAACGGGTACTTTATTGCATTATTTATATAGATTAAGGATAAAATATGCGATGCCATGTTACAATCGCAGAATTCGACACGGGACATGTAAACAAATGGCAGGATGACATTCTGGCACCAGTTTGTTGTTTTTCATCACTGCAGTCTCTGATCCAGCCAAGTACTTAAATAGGCAGTTGCATCCCTTTCAAAACGTCTGTTTGTGCGTATCATGTCGACTGGAATAAAGTAGCAATGGAGACTAACATGCGGTAGACTTGTTCAGGATTGGACACTTTATATATTCCTGTATGTTTGATCGTATATCTGCTACATTCATTACAATGACTGTAACCATGACAGTAAACAAGTCCTACAGGCTTGTGGTGCACAAGACGGGCTCTGGAGGGAGCGGTGAGTGTGTTTTAATATTACTTTTGGTTGGTTACTGTTTAACTATATAAGGCAGATAGCCGCGGATCATTTATGTGTCCAGTCGAGTTGGAAGAGGGAATCAGCCAGCAGGAAAAACGGGGGCTGGGCAGATGTCAGTGGGGGTGTGGTGGGCAGCCAACCTCCCACCAGACCCACAGGACCAGAGGAGCCTGGCATGAGACGGCAGCCTGGGCCACATCTCCAACATCCTGCTCATCCCACGGCCAGCTCAGGGTCAGCAGCTCCCTGGGGAACACCAGCTGCACAAGAAGTACAGAACCAATCAGAGAAAGTTGTGCACTTCTGTATGTGTGTGTTGATGTATGTCAGAACATCTGGTTTGACATCTGCTTGTCTGGCTGTTTAATTTAATTTCTCATTATATGAAGTCCTTAGTTTTCTTGCATACATCCAGAATCTGTTTGTGATGGGTCAGAACATGGTCATGATACTATACTGTAGTCTATAATCTTTGGTTATGACTTGTTTTATATGTGGTTGTGTGTCTCTGATGGGTCAATACATTATATTTACAGTGTATTGTCCATGCACAATATTGTGTTTGTGTTTGGTTGTTGAAGGTCCTTCTGGAGAGACCATTCAGATCCACCACCAGACCAGACAGAACATGGCAGAGCTGCAGGACAGCGACCAGAGCGATCCAGCATGAACTTCAGCAGAACTGCTGAAACTATTCAAACTTTTGCACAATAGAGTTGTTAACTCTGCATTTCTGGTACACATCATAGCATGTTATCTTCAAAACCAGAGAGTTCAAAACCAAGTGAGTTTTTATCAGTCAGTGGATGCCCTCAAAAACACCCCACATCTCCTGTACTCATCCACTTCCACATAAACAGAGGCTTAATCCAAAGATACTCTCAGAAATAAATATTTGTGTGTTGCTGTTTTATAAACACATTTAATATATAAAGGGGGAGGGGCAGGTGACAGGATATCTGGATCTATGGTTTAATCAGGTATTAAAACGGTGGGTTTCTCCTACTTTAAGACTTTTCAACGTTTGGGGCAAGAACCTCAAATAAGGTGTGTCAGTGAGGAAAATGATTGTTTTTATCGTTTCAGAGGGTTCTGAAGGTTGCGTGGGTAACTTCAGCCAGTGTGTTTGATCGTATCATTGGAGCTGAGTGGCTGTGTTGTTTACGGGTGAAAGTTTTATTGGAAGTTTGAGTGACAAAGGTGGTCCAAAACCTCCGGGGGATTCACTAAACGGTTGCACCACTTTATTGTGCAGTAATTAAAAAAAATTGTGCCTTAAGTATTTGAGGTAAATCATTATTGACATCCTATTCTGGGCAAACACAAGAGGTGGGGGGGAAATTAGCACAGTATGGTGATATTTTAATTCACTATACTGTATCAACATTAGATCATGCTACCATTTCTGTTTGCCCAAAAAGCATTAAAGTTTAGTACAGACGGAAGATCTCAGTATATCAGTTTTAAATATTGCCTGTGGGAACAGGCTGTAAATGGATGTTTATTTTAAAAACTTGTTGTGTTTGTATATTTTTGTAGTCATTATATTCAAATAATCACAGCTTTAGCAAATAGGTGCATAAATGGTGCATACAGCGCTTGCAAATAAATTACTTAATTTTAGTTTATTTTTGCCTCTAAATGTCCCAGGGATTTCTGGTTTTCTCTGCACATCTCCTTCTCTTTGGGAAGATTTCCCCAAAGGATTTCGATCTTCCCCTTCATCTCTATTAAAATATTAAATTTCAGTTCTCCCACACTCACAAACTTGATAACATTCAATTGAATCACCAGTATATTAAATGACACTGTGGCACTCAGAGATTATCATGCACACCTTGCCTGCTCAATACTGTCTGTCCTCTCTCAGCTGTGTGTGTTTTTGTACAGATGGCCATTCACACTTACTCGTTGATGACATCACAATGCCCACAGTTGCCCTTAGCGCTGCATGTGATAATCGTTTCATAATTTGTCACTGTAATTTTCAGTTTAATCACGACAATGATGCTAACACTCCTCTTCCCACCTTCTCTCTCTCCCGTTGTTTTGCGTGTATATGTCAGTGTGTCTGGATCTTCTGTTCATCTGTTCACTTTCTGCCCTTATTTCTTCTAAAATCTTCTAATTTTTAATTAAACCTCACCCCTCCTGCCTGTCTTCCCCATTACTTTCTCGATCGGCAAACCCTGCAGATCGACATCACTGAGGGCCGCTGTACCCTGCTGCACCACGTTGATCTGAAGAGGTACGTACACACTGTTAATAGCAAGATGTAGATTTTGCTGTTGTAGGAAATGTTGTTTGTTTGTGTTTAAGGAAACAAATTCAAAATTGACCCTTTGTATGTCTCAATATACATCCCTGGTTATATTGGGGGTGATTCATTGCAAATAAAAGTTTGTCTTTATGAAAACTTGCTCCACCTCTAAAATGACTTTTCTTTTTGCATGATGTCACCTGAGCCATGCATACTATTGGTTGACGTTAATCTACACTAAGTAAAACAGGAGTAACGTAGTTTGGCAACTTCAAAATGGCACGTCATGCTGACTTACATACCCGACTTATGCACCACGTGGAGGTGTGATGACGATGCTCCTTCATTTGTCAAAGATTAATGCAGGCCTACCAGATCACTGAAGTTCCATAGGTACTTCCACTTAACTGCTGGATGTCTCACAGCTGTACATTTTCCCCCCAAGAATTGTTATAAATAAAACAGACAAATCATTAAGTAATAACTACTTGCCTATGTAAAAAAAAGCTGGAATCTAAACAAAGAACAGTTATTGAGCAAGTACGATATATAGAGTTCAGAGATTTGGCCTCTCGGCCACTGAGGACTGGTGTCCTGGATGGATTTATCTGCTTTTTGGAAGGTCTGAACAGGATCAGACGTCATCATAGATCTGATCAAATCATCCGTGTGAGTGCACAGCCACATGATAAGCACCAATACTTTTCTAAAAGAATAGTTCATTTATTCCAAAAGGAGATGTTGAGTAGAATGTTGACGCTGCTCTTGTCAACATTCTACTCAACAATATGAGTCCATCCGAAAGCTTTGTGTGAGGTACAGACTTAAGTTTTATGAGCTTCCTGTTTTTCCCCACACTATGGCCTTAGAAGACTTGTAAAGCACCGCTAAACATCTCCTTTTGTAAAAAACATTATAAAAAAATATTTATATGGGTATTTTATAACTTTTATATGACTGTATAACTTTTCTCCTTATGTTTTTTCTTAAAACTATGTAAAACAAAACACATATTTGCTGAATAAATAAATAAATGCAAATGTATTTTACATATTTTGCAAGGTGACATATTTTGCAGAATTTAGAGTCCCATTTGAGTGAAGAATAACAATTGCTTTGTTTACTATAGAAGGGAGCTACCATAAAAGGCCTGCAGATGACAGGAACACCCTCCTCTTACAACCCGAAACATATAGCGCCCCCTGTGGGCACAAAGGGCACTTCCGTCCTCTCTGGACTTGGAGCTAGACCAGACACAGAAGTGAGTTAAGCAGGCAGATTTCAGCAATCATGAAAATAAAGCATGTCTACATCAGTGAACTATGTGTTATTTAGCCATGCTGAAAACAAAGAGATCCAGACTGTATGGCAAATGCTGGAGATTCCAGGTTTTTCCTAATGCTTGTGAGATGTCTTTGATCCGCAGGAGTTTAGAAGAGCAGCAGCTTGCAGCTCAGCATGCTGGAAAACCATGTGGACCTTTGAGTGAAGCTGCCAACGTTGCCCTGACAACCATCTATGCCGATAGCCCCCGTAAGGTGAGAGCCTGGGGCAGACCGCTGAACAGCCTGTGCTGTTGTCAGGTTCCTGGCTTCCTGTGCATCTGCTTGTGCTTTTGAGTGAGGAAGCTTTTTTATTTGTATAACGTGTATTCCTTGCCTGTCATTTGATTTTGCTTAATGTTTATCTGCTATGCTGGGTTTGATTGGCTAATATTTAGAACAGCACATATGGAAGTTGATAAAATTCTTAATTATTTTTAAATGTTAAAAAGAAATCATACAGCATATGACATTTGGTAATATCTCTGAATTTTGTTCATAGAAATTAATAATTAAATCCCAATATTTGTCAGCCAATAATCAATATTGATTATATTTACTATACTTTAATTTAATATATTTATGTATTTGGGATAGTTCACTGAAAATGAAAGTCATTTTCAGCAGCTCTACCTCTCCTGGTTCTGTAGCTCTACCTCTCCTGGTTCTGCAGCTCTACCTCTCCTGATACTGCAGCTCTATCTCTCCTGTTACTGCAGCTCTATCTCTCCTGTTACTGCAGCTCTATCTCTCCTGTTACTGCAGCTCTACCTCTCCTGTTACTGCAGCTCTACCTCTCCTGTTACTGCAGCTCTACCTCTCCTGTTACTGCAGCTCTATCTCTCCTGTTACTGCAGCTCTACCTCTCCTGTTACTGCAGCTCTACCTCTCCTGTTACTGCAGCTCTATCTCTCCTGTTACCTGATGAAAAAAATGGATGTGCACTTTTAATTCCATTTCACTTCACATCCAGAAGTCAGTTAGAGCTCTGCTGGGCTCAAGTAGCCATACTTTTGACTATTGCATGAGGTCTGGTTACCATTGCATTTTATTCTGGCCAGGGACAGGCCAGACATTACATAAAAACAATAGAAGTATTGACTATTTTGACACAACTAAGTGGACATCAGTCTTGTTAAAAGCTGCCTAAACCAAAATAGTTAATAGATGGTAGGAATCTCAAATGATCTCAAATAGGTTTGTTGGTTAACTGATTCAAATGTGCAGCTTAACGTAGCACCAGGCCAGAGGTTGTTGTGGTTTGTAAGTGTGCTGTCTGGAACAGAGCAATCTTGCTAGACAGTGGATGTAGATGACACAAAAATATCTCAAAATGTTTGCACCTCCTGTCACCATCTCACACCACTGTAATTCTGCTTTTAGACTTCATGCATGAAATTAGAAATGTGTTCATCTTAAAGGTTCCTCTTTCTGTACAAGAAGAAAGGATCACTACCATAACTCCACCTGACACAATCTCACTGGGTTCCTCAGCTACCAGATGAGCAGGTTACGGCCAATCCCATTGAGGGAGGGTTGATGGACAAAGGAAGCAACCAATCAGGTGAGAGAACAGCTGCAACATCCCGGACCACAGGAGACCTGGCCCCAGGCACTGGTTTAGAGACTGGGTAAGATAACACACCATCCTGACAGCAAGAAAAGTGCTTCAAAAACACTGTGTCCACAACATGTCTATGTTTCATTACAGTAGACAGTCAGGGTCCAGTGGATTAAACCTTTCCTTGTCCTCCACACTAATGGAGATTCTAGAAGCCATTAAGCATCCCATGTAAGAGCCTTCATATACTCAATTATTTATTAGTCTTCAATTCTGTTACCCATGTGTGAAATAAATTCACTTCCTGTGTTTACTCCTGCCAGAGCAGAGGGGCCTGCAGCCCAGTTGCTTCCTCAGTGCTGAGGTTGTACATTGACTGGTCAGCACTGTGGAGAATGTAGCCACACTGGGCATTGCTGTAGAAATCTTGCCAGTATAGGTGATAACATTGTGGAATTCACAGCTGTCTGTGTATTTGCATTTAAAATAAATTTGCATT
>JAZGTJ010004314.1:19440-31380 GCA_036877575.1 Botia almorhae | reverse complement strand
CTGATATAGCTCTTTGAAACGGTCCAGTTATTGTCATTAACATTGAGAACTGATATAGCTCTTTGAAACGGTCCAGTTATTTTCATTAACATTGAGAACTGATGTGCTGAAGCTGTGGCACCATCTACACTTAACATGCATGGATAAACATTTCATTCTTATAGGTGTAGCTCATGTCCGTATAATAGTGAAGGGTCACGAGAATATTACCTTTACTATGTGTTGCCCCTTAATACCTCTGCTGTGCTCACACAGGAGTTGAGGGTGATCCCCTGTGCTCATCGTTTTCATAAGAAATGTGTGGATCCCTGGCTACTGCAGCATCACACCTGCCCCCACTGCAGACACGACATCATTGGTAAGCATCAGAGCATAACGCTGCTATCATCTACATCCATGTTTCTCAAGGAGGGGCCCCTGAGGTGGGCCTTAAAATAATTTAAAAAAGACAAAAACCAAAACACATCTGAAGGTCAAGATATTTCTTAGTGTTTGATATTCTTTTTTAGAATTGGGGGTTCAAATATTGTTGTGGATAATTGTAGAAAACATTTGTGATCCACTGATCTGAAGAATAATATGACCCACACCTCCTATTACTACAGTAATAGGTAATGTACAGTAATAGTTTTAGTAAGTGAGTTTTTTTTTTAATAGTTTTGAACCTGAAACTCTCGATTATTTGGTTTCTAATCGATGTATTTTGGTTTTCTACTCAGAGCAAAAAAAGGGAACTCCAGGTGCTGTTTGTCTCAATCCAGGAAACTCTGCACACAGTCAACAGCAGCGAGTAATCCTCCCTGTTCACTACCCAGGCAGGGTGCACAGAGATGGACATTTGACGACCTACCCCACACGCACCAGTATGGATCCCAATGGCAACGCCATCACTGTCCTAACAGTGGACCAGCGTCATGAGCATGGCCTTTTCCCATCTCAATCATCCTTCATACGTGGTTACCCCAGCCTGCACCTGAACCACAATCTAAACCCTTACCATTGTGGTCTGGAGCATCGCACCCCCACTTACCTACAAACCCATACTTTTAAACGGCCCAGATTCCACGCACGCAACTTCTCCCGCACCACCTGCATTTCCCAATATGAGACCATGTACCAGCACTACTACTTCCAGGGCTTGACCTTTCCGTCTCCTGAAGGTCTGCCTGCTAATGGATTTCACCAAGGTCATAGTCGACCCTTCCAAGGACTCTTGTATCCCACTGTGGTGCATGTGGCACCACCTTCCTCTTCTCGCCTGGGTGACTCAGGAAGCACCTCGGGACTCAGTTGTTACCATGGACACCGCTTAGCATATAGTGGTTACCTGGCGGACTGTCCTGGAAGCGACAGCAGCAGCAGTTCAGGTCAGTGTCACTGCTCTTCCAGTGACTCCATGTTGGACTGCACAGAAGTCAGCAACCAGGGTGTGTATGGAAGCTGCTCGACGTTCCGCAGCTCACTAAGCAGTGATTATGATCCATATGTGTACCGCAGTAGGAGTCCATGCCAGGCATCGGCTGGAGACCTTAGGACAGTGTTTTCTGCCACCAGTCCAGCAGATGTTCCAGCCGTTGTATCAGGAATGGTGGACTGTACACAGCCTCCTGTTAGAGCATGTTACAGTTTCGGGGACCAGCTATCCAGCTGCAGCCTGGATCCCAGCTGTAGTTACCACTCTTCAGTGGAAATCAGGGAACTAAGTAATACTACCTCAGCTGGGCCTCTAGGCGGTTCTGCACCAGAACAAAGCCATGGCTCTGTGAAGAGTTGCAGAAAGGCGGGAGTCACTTGCAGCTGCTGTTTTGAGGTACCAACATTAAATCTGGAATGTAAAGGGCAGGATAGGGAAGGACATTGCAGGCGGGGCACAGAATCTCAAGCTGTGGTGGTTGGTTCTCCGCAGAACTTTTATAGCATTAGCACTGAGCAGCTAACATCTCCAGAGCGTGTCAGCTATGATGTACTGCCATGCTGCTTCTTCACGGAGATGACTGTACAATGTGGAAGTGCTAGTCATTATGCTGAAGACTGTTCAGTTAACGTACAGTGCGCCCAGACGGACAGCGACGGCTGCATGGCGCAAGGCTGCTGCGATCTCACCCAGCAAATACCTATAATTTCTGAGAATACAGAATGTGAATTAGGCTTGGGTCCAGAAACACAAGCAAGTCAGGAGAGAACTCCAGAGGAGACTTGTGATTTGTTTTTCACCTCAGGACAATGTAGAGGTCAAATTTATCAGCAGCCCCAAGATGAAGAGGCCAGAGCACTGTTTCCCCTGCAGTGCAATGGCGTCACCGACACACAAGGGGGCAGTAAAGCATCTTTCAATGGGTCGGGGCTCTGATAGCAAGCCCTGAGACACAGCACAAGCTCTTTAAAATCAATACCATTTAATAGCTGTGTCATCAGAACTGAGTTTCAAATCGAGATTTTACTGTGGTATTATTTTTTTACTGTGCTGATGGTTCATGGTTTCAGTTTTAGAAGAAACAAAAGGTGAGAGTGCAGAGCTCATTTTTTCACACTGTTGCATATGCTTCCACTGCTACAGTTTTAGAAATATGAGTCTTTCTGAGCGAGCAGAGCAACTCATGAGAAGTTCCACGTTATTAACTATGTGAGCAGTATGAAATCAAACATCTCAATATGCTAATTTCTTTTGTTTAGAAAAATAACCAAATTGGAACATTTTATGTGGAGGGAGTGCACAAGAGGTACAGAGGTCATTTACTAAACACTTAACTAGGTTAATAACTAACCTCCCTCCTTCTGTTTCTCTCAGGGCCTTAATTTCTTTAGTACTGAAACAGACAAAGACAAAAGCTAAGTTTGTTTGATTTAAATCCATGTAGTTCATGTTTGTGGAGACTCCTGAGCTGTATATTTCACACTAACGTGTGGTTAGTCTCCAGGGTTCAGTCCAACACCTAGATCATCTAGATCTAGTGCCTGAGTGTTAAAGATACAGCACCTCAGTATACCAGTATTTGACCCCTGGTAAGTTCATCTATTACTGTCTTTTTAGTACAGGTACAATACTTTCAATCAATTTGTCACAAAGACACCAAAGTCTGATGCTTTCAAGAAACTGGAATGCAGTAGGATATGTATACATATATAAATATAATAAATGCAAATGTCATTACCTTTTATACTGATTTACTACACACTTGCACTTGTGTTTTTTACACCATACATATCATAATTTCATAATTCTAGATATACACCATACATATCAAACACTGTTTTGACAGTGTTTTCTACTGTTTCTATGAAATGTACACAGGCAATCTTTTTAAAGTAACTTTATTTATACATGAATTAAAACAGTGAGAATCAACTCTTGCATAGAGATGTTCTGCAAATACAGCATTTTCTTCCTGTTTTTATATTTCATGTTTGTAGCACTTAAGATTGTATAAAAGAAAATATTTTTGTTTTTTATGATCATTTTACAGATGTTAAAGGTAAGAATCTGATCTTTGTATATTTCTGTATAGCAGCACATTTCATAAATGGAAATATGTTCTCTAAATATTTATTAATATATGTATCTTTTAAGCCATGTCTTATGTTCATTGTTTTGTAAATTGCACGCAAGACAAATATTGACCAAAAACTGATTAAATGCGTACAAAGAGCTTAAAAATAATGGTTTTCGCAAACCCCTCACATCTGTTTTCATTTATATAAATCTCACACACCATCTTCATATGAATTGTGATTGATTATTAAACAGGTCACTTTTTGTACATTAATATGAAATCACAGTTCTAGAGGGTCCGTTCAAAATTCCTTTAAAATATTTTTATTTAAAAATACCTTTTGGGTGATCATAAACCCGTGGAATACAAGCAATAAATAAAAACAATATTGATTCAAAACGTTTGGGCAACATTGCCATCGTTTGGCAAGTGGTATGGTTACATGCAAAGAAAATGTGCTGATAAAATTGCTAAGAATTTAAGACATCTTTGCGATAAACTGGCTGTTCATGACTAGAATTAGACCTACTGTACGACAAATGTTTAAAACATTTCTGTTTATTAGGTCAGCGTGTGTTTCTTGTGTGCATGAACATAGCACATTAATGTCTAAATAAAAACACATTTCAGCAGCCTTTAAAAACAGTCAGTTGTTCTTTGCATCACGTGTACTTAATCAAAACACTTCATGAGGAAATGTGTCTTCTTACAGGCACAGAGCATCATCAGCGTACAAACATCTCGCTGTGGGTTTTATCCCCATTTTTATCATGTGTATCAGAAACGTTCATAGCTTGAACTCAAAGAACAACAATTCCTCCATCATGTTGAAACACTGAACACAGAACAATTCTGTTTCCTGTGAGATTTCTTTGAATGTTTCCTGTGGAACACACAGTGTGAACATGTTGAAGGGTTCCCACAGTCTTATGACACTGTTACATGAATGGAACGTGTAACCAGGGTGTTCCATTAATTATAAAACTCAGTGCTGCCCCACTTCAGTGCTGGTTAGAGATGGTCAGCCGCAAAGAAGAGAAGTATACAGGTCAACTTCCATTTCCCCCATCAGCACTAACACATCACAGTTACAGTAGTAGTACAGTAGATTTAAATATTAGTCAAGCAATCCCTTTCTGTACAGGTATATTAAAATAGTACATACAGTGTGTTCATAGTACACACAACACTTAAGGTTCCTGAAGGACAAATAGCCAACCAAATTCTGTGTATATACTGGGAACAAGGTGCTTTACCAGGTTCCAGTAAGATTGTGAAGCACAGCAACATTAAGATACATATACATTATTTTTAAAATAAAAGAATTAAAAAGTTTAAAAGGAACTGAAACCTTGTTACAATTCAAATTGTAACAATTCTTAAAATGACTTCCTAAGCATGAAGAATTACAAGAAAGAGTACAGATCAAGGTTTCACTCTGTATGCTCTGTATTCAATGACTCCATCACTGCAGGATATATAAAAACGTGGTGTATGACATCCTTAAAGCTTAGTTAGTCCTAACTAACAGTTAGGTCTCACTAACAGTTAGGTCTACTAGTGTTAGTAGGGCTTTAGTTTAGTCTGCTGTCTGCAGTCAGTATCATCAGCAGGATGTTAAGAGAAAACATTTGGCTTAGGTACTTGTGTAATGCAATTTTAAAATGTAAATTTATAATGGACTGAGGTGAGGAAATGGTCTCAGTT
This sequence comes from Botia almorhae, assembly GCA_036877575.1. Taxonomy (NCBI): domain Eukaryota; kingdom Metazoa; phylum Chordata; class Actinopteri; order Cypriniformes; family Botiidae; genus Botia; species Botia almorhae. The sequence goes on along the minus strand of JAZGTJ010004314.1, from coordinate 26,182 downwards.
CACAGTTTTGAGTTCTCTTAATTTCTGCTATAATTTAGTGCTGACAAAACTGAAAATTAACTGCTGTACTAAAGTGCAAAATAAACACTGATCTTGACGTAAGTACATTGACTAAATGTTTTTTAATATTTAGTTTATATTTATTTAAATTTAATTGTATTTTAAAGGTAGGGTAAGACATTCGCAGATTAGCAATGGCAACCCTTCCGTCAGAGCGACGTCTAAAGCCGTCTAAAGGTTTGCAAATACATGGTTTGACGTAATGACAAACGTAAGAAGATCGTCACTTGTGAGCACCAAACTCATTTTATTCTCCTCGAACGTGTCCTTCTTTACTACACTACAGTCAAACAGAAATGTTGATATAATACACAAAAACAAAAGTACAGAACCAACCAGATCAAACCATAAACGCACTGCCACCATTAGGCTGGAGCAAGACACAAAAGCAGTTTATACAAAATATAAATTATAAAATATTTATCATATTAATACGTTTCGTTTGATTAAACCAGCTGTTTTAGCTGGTGTATTATTTGGCCTGGAGATCTGAAGTAATCCGTTACCTTGAAAGCTTTTATTTTGGTAGGCATTCACATGCAGGTTTCTGTCTTCACCGGGTTGTTTTGTGTATCGGAAGCGCATGTACGTGTTTTGAAAACAGCAAGTATTTGTTAAGACTGAACGTTAGCGGCGTGTTATTATTCAGCTGTACGTGGTTTAAAAGGAGAACGCTTCTCCATCAGAAAGCCTCATTGTGCATCACTGTAAATCACTGTACTTCTGCTTTCGTTTTCTATTTCAATCATGTCGTTTCGGAAGGCGGTCCGGTTGGCCTGCGGGATCGCCGGCGGGTCGGCGGTTTTGGTGTGCGCGGCGGTCGTGGCAGACAAGCGCGGATATTTCAGAGAGCGCTTTCGATTCAGACAGACCGCAGTTGTCGTGCACGCGGCACAGCCTTCGTCATGGCCCAGTGTGAACGGCTGGGATTATAACTGGGATAAGTAAGAGAAGTGGGGTTTGTTTATGATTTAATAATTCACTTCCTTTATGCGCACTGTCATGTGGCGGAGGTGTAGGGAGCAATCTGGGGTTTAGTGCGGAGCTCAGAGACTCAATGGTGATTATGAAACCTTTTAGTTACCAGCCCAGATAATCCACAAATTAGACACTTTTAATAACATAGTTGCTTTGTTGTGCATTTGACTAATAAGATTGTGATTTGATATGATTTGTATTTCTAGTTGAAAACCTTGTTTTGGCACTTATTCATCTGATTATCTGAAGGAAGCTTTCCTGTAGCTCAGTGGTTAGAGCATGGCGTTAATGGGTTCGATCCCAGGGATTGCACATACTCAATGTATAGTGATCAATGTGTAGTATAATAATACAATGTAAGTCGCTTTGGATAAAAGCGTCTGCCAAATACCTAAATGTAAATGTAAAGTGATTAATTTATAAAGTTTAGGCCAGACTGTCACTAATGCAGCTTTCCTGTAGCTCAGTGGTTAGAGCATGGCGTTAACAACGCCAAGATCATGGGTTCAATCCCAGGGATTGCACATACTCAGAGAGATGTATAGTATAAAGCAATGTAAGTCGCTTTGAAAAAAAGTGTCTGCCAAATGCATAAATAAAATTCATAAATGTAATGCTTTCCTGTAGCTCAGTGGTTAGAGCATGGTCCAGGGTCATGGGTTCGATCCCAGGGATTGCACATACTCAGAATCAATGTATAGTATAATGCAATGTAAGTCGCTTTGGATAAAAGCGTCTGCCAAATGCATAAAATATAAAAACGTAAAATGTAACGTACATGCAAGTCAGTTTGGTTAAAATGCATCTGCCGGTCTGTATAAATTTAACATGCAAAGAAAGTATATCTCACTGTATATGATAAATCTACACTAATTTGTAATTTGGGGTGAATATGTCATTATTCACCCAAAATCATAAGGATAAAGCCTACTTACATTTGTACCATTATTATTTATTTTGTACCCTGCTGGGTTTGTTTTGTCCCATCTTCAAGTTTTTATGTCTATGTACTATACCCGACACTGTGGGTGTGTTATTGAGTTTAGGTTTCCTCATTGGTCTTACAATTCATTACCATGTGATATACAGGTGTAAAATACAAGAGAACTGCCTTTCTCCTTTTCTGCAGACGTGACCCCTCCTCCATGGTCAATGGGCAAAGAAAGGAGAGCGCTAGTGACAGTGGAAGTCCAGATGTGGAGAACAATAAACCCAAAGCCACACGGCACATTTTCCTCATCCGACACTCGCAGTATAACCTGAGAGGGGAAGGAGACAAGGAAAGGGTCCTCACTCCTTTAGGTACTGTGATACAGATAGTGCTTTATCTGATGGTATAATGATATTCCATCACAGATTAATAGACATAACTAGAGAAATAGGAGTCTCAGTTGAGGGTGCTCAGTGCATCAGTTTGCATGTTGGATTCTGTCTTTGCTGCAGGCCGTGAACAGGCTGAGCTGACAGGGCAGAGGTTAGCGGCATTAGGACTGAAATATGATGTGCTTATCCACTCCTCTATGACCAGGGCTACAGAGACGGCCAACATCATCAGCAAATACCTACCTGGTACAATCTCATTCCTACTACTACTACTGCTGTTGGGTTATGATTACCGAGATGGGTTCAAATGTTAACCTGTCTGTTTATACTTGGACGACAGACCTAACTGAAAATAACACAGCAATATATGCGCATAATAAAGGTAAAGAGAGACGTGTGTTTTAGGGGTGGAGCTTGTGAGCTGTGATTTACTGCGAGAAGGAGCACCCATAGAGCCAGTACCACCTGTCACTCACTGGAAGCCTGAGGCTGTGGTCAGTGTGTTAATATCTGTCTAGTGTAGCCATTCTAGAACCCTTATTCTCAGTTTAAGACTGTTGATTCACACTTTCATTGCTGATTGTCTTGGGGCTTGTGTTTGGTCTTGTTTTTGATGACATGATCACAACAGAACACACAGGTAAGGTTACTGAGATTCTGCCCACAATGACACCAGCCCAAGTTTCTACAACAAATATCAAATGCTTTGATTTAGTTGTTTTAATTTTCTGCCAAATGTTGGTGTCTGATGGAGATCACTGAATGTGGTTTTTTTGTGGAGTCACATGAACAGTTGTGAAGCTCTTGTGCGGTTTCAGCAGTACCACGAGGACAGCGCACGGATTGAGGCGGCCTTCCGTCGCTACATCCACCGTGCTGATGCTAAGCAGAAGGAGGACAGCTATGAGATCATCGTCTGTCATGCTAATGTCATCCGCTATTTTGTGTGCAGGTTTGTGTTCGCTTGCCTGGTTTGTGCATTTTGTGTTTTTTTTTACTGCCCTTTTATTGTCTTGTTTGATACTGTTATGAAAAGCCATGAAAACTAAGCAATCTGAAAAGAATGCAATGGTAGGTGTGCTTTTGTCACTTTATATTGTATGTACAGTTGTGTGCAGTAAGTCATTACAGTAAATGTTTCAGCAGATGTTTTAATCTTTTGCTTTAGGGTCAGTTATTTTTGGTGAATCATCTAATGTGGTGGAGACCTTTTGCACAGTTTGCATCTTTCTGTGAAGATGTGAAATTGTGCTTGCCAAGGCAGATACCATCATTACTGTTCTTTACATCTACAGAATTGAACAGACTGCTGCCTGCACATTTATGCTTTTGGCTTTTATTCAAAATGATGCACAAGGCTGTGTGCCAAGGAAAAGTTTAAGGAATATTTGTGATAATTTAGCCAAAGTTTTGCACATCTGACTTGTGATGTGTTTTGTGCACATGACTTGGGACATGCTGTGATCATTGTCACAAAATAAGAACTAACAGGCCAAGCAAGCATCAGCCAGTGACTGTAACTTCAGTGTGTTTGCTGCAGGGCTTTGCAGTTTCCTCCAGAGGGCTGGCTGAGGCTAGGCTTAAGCAACGGCAGCATCACCTGGCTCACCATTCGCCCCAGCGGTCGGGTGGCTCTCAGAGCGCTGGGAGACTCCGGCTTCATGCCTCCAGATAAAATCACCAGGACTTGATGTTCTGTGTCTACAAAACAGAAGTTGATGGACAGCTGTTACAGTTGAATGTGTCAATGTTCTGCCTATATGGAATTCTGGAATTTGACAATCGTATATTACTGCAATTTAGGAGAACATACTGAGAAATTCTAGCGCTTTGCATCTGTTGCTCTGGAGATTAGTAGTCCAAGACACTAATGTGTGTCTTGTGTAAATATTTTGTATTCTTTTTTTAAGTAAGCAAGTGAAGGGATATTGGTCTTTGTGCTATTTGACATGAACACTCCTGTGCCATGTATTATCCATAACTGTAATAGAAAAAGCTGTTAACCAGCAAGTGTACTTGTGTTTTTAACAGTTATATGTGTGCAGATTTCTAGCCTTGTGGCATCTGTTGATGTCTAGGCACTTCATTTAAAATGAACGTTTTAATGAATTAATGTTTGTGTGCTGTGGCAGTAAAATGTTTTCAATAACTTGTTTCTTTGAGTGTCTGTTTTTTGGGCCATTATAGTTTTTTTTGCATGATGATTTGGTATTTACATTTGTATTGTAGTATTACCATGCGAAAATGGCTGTTTGCGTTTAACATGATCCAGACATTTTTGACAGCTTTCATGAATCACCTGGATTTTTTTTATTTAATAATAGAATCTTGGTAAGAGAAATTCATCTGTGTTCTTTATTAAAATGTTGCTCATGCATTCGCAGTAAAAGCTTGCTTTATCTTTTACAGTAAAAGAATTTTAGTTACATAACTGTGCACTTTGTCAAGCAGATACTTTGATGTATACTGTAATAAAATAGGACTAGAAAAGCATGCAACATACCAGCCAGAACAGCAAAAAATAATTCAGTTGTCAACGATAAACAGGAACTCAATTTCAATACACCAGTGTTGGGACTTAAAGTATAATTGAACAAAAAAGGCCGGCATTGATACAATATTAGCAGTAACTAACCTGTGAACTGTTTTCCTCTTCTGCTTTTAAAAAGTATTCAGACACTGCACATCAGTGCTACTGTTCTATATTTTATATAATTATTAATATTTAATATTTCTGCCTTTAGTTATGGCATGAGAGGACAGTTTTTAGGAACTAATTTCACGAGCATTTACAACACTGGATCCACAATCACATGCTGATATTTACCTCAATCAGTACATAATCACAATGTCAATACAATGGCATAGTTAACAGCACAAATTTTTGTCTTTTAAACTAGCTCTTATCTGTTGGTCAAATTGCATGAGAGAAAAGCAAAACAAATATGCAACAAAAAAATAAGCAAAACTTAGAAATGATCATCACATTTATCACATTTAAAAAGGGGGGGGGATATTTCACATTTGTTTTTTTATCGATCTAATTTTTTTTACCCCACAACACCTAAAGCTGCTATATTAACACCTGTATATTAACACCTAAAGCTGCTATATTAACAACTTTCCAACAAAAAACTGCAAACGTTAAATTTCATCCTTTAGAAATGTACGCCAGTTCCCCATTTGAGGAATTAAAACCTTTTACAATCAATTGGCTTTTTCTTAAAAACAATTAAACAAGCAGTTTTGTGCTACTGACAGTTATCTGGCAAAAATAATACAATAATTTCCTATTATTAATTTAGCTCCAGGTTACTGTGTTCATATATGACATATCTTTCCACCCAAATTAAATTACTCTGCTAAATGAATAAATGTTAAAATGTAGTAAAAAGCAGATAAAAAAAGTATTAGAGAAAGTCTACATGACCATCACAGATCAACACACTGGATGTCACACACACGAGTACCAAATATACAAGTTCTGATTCCGAAACTTAGTAAGATGTGCAGTTCAACAGAATGTGTCTAAAAGACAGTATCAAAAGAGCAACAAAAACACTATGTAGCGTATGCCACTGTTTACAATGCAAAGCTTTCCTTTACATAACACCTTTAAGGTATATTAACAAAAACAGCCTATAACACTACGGTTTAAAGGGTGGAAAGTGATCACATAAAAATAGAAACACACACATGTGTATATGTGTGTATATATACATAAGTATATACATAAGTATATACAGTATATATATATATATATATATATTCAATTTTATTTATATAGCGCATTTTACAATGTTACATTGCTTCAAAGCAGCTTTACATAAAAAAACAAAGAATAAAAATATAACACAGAACAAATGTCCGACATGTTAATAGTATTATTGCAAATAATATGTGTGGGATAAGACTAATTACGTATACTAGACCTATATGTATGTTTACGGACAAAGAGCTGACTGAACCGATAAAGCCACAAAATTGTTGAGCAAGATATGCATTCCAGCATACATAAGGATGGCATAAAGTAGACAACATCTTATGGGACAGGGCTATAAGGGATTTGCAATAGTACCATGAACTACACAACATGCAAAAGCAGCACACATACATACATACATAAAATATATACAGTTAAATATTGGATGTTTACAATTTACAAAACCCTAGGCTAAGTTAGACATCAGCAGTCTCCCAGCAAGCAAGCCAACAGGGCGACAGTGGCAAGGAACCAAAACTCCAATGATATATAGATGGAGAAAAAAACTTTGGGAAAAGCCAGGCTCAACCAGGAGGGCCAGTTCTCCTCTGGCACGTTAAAGCTGCAATTTGTAACTGTTTTAGATATGAACAGAGTTTATTGTGATGATTTATAGTT
>JAZGTJ010004314.1:0-19390 GCA_036877575.1 Botia almorhae | reverse complement strand
GGGCCAGTTCTCCTCTGGCACGTTAAAGCTGCAATTTGTAACTGTTTTAGATATGAACAGAGTTTATTGTGATGATTTATAGTTAATTATTGATGGAAAACTGGTGGTTCAAACTGAATTTGATAATATGTCGGGCACTGAGTGGTGAAAAAAAAAGCGGTGAGGCATAATGTTACTAACTGCAGCCATAACATCACACTGCTGTGCCTAAGCAGGGAAGGTTGTCATGTATATAACGGTAGGATTACTAAAGAAGTCTATCAAATCCTGATGATCTGTCTCAGGGTCATTTCATCCAGTCCCCCACCATCTAGTCTCAGAGTTTGGATCCAGCTGACTACAGGACCTTGGGGAATGAAAGACAGACAGATTTAGTGTGGAGCCAGTACATCTGTTCTTTTGGGAAATGTTCCCGGTTCCGGTTTACCTAATTATTGCAGCCTAATAATCCCTTAGGGGATTTGAGTAATAAATCCATATGACTATGTGTAGGTATGATTAATATATATAGCAGGGGTCACCAACCTTTTTGAAACTAAGAGCTACTTCATGGGTACTGAGTCATATGAAGGGCTACCAGTTTGATACACTCTTTAGAAATAACAACTAAACTTCATGTATAATAAACATATTTTTAAGATATTGTCATTTTTAAATCTGTGGGCGACTCATGTGGTCCTTGGGGGCGACCTGGTGCCCTGATATATAGTATATACAGAAAGTGTATATTTTATATGATGGTGTTTCACAATTTTAACAGCAGAACATTACCATTCATATTTTCTCTGCATCATTCTTTAATTGGGCCCTTCTGATATTTAATAGACAAACTGACAGCCTAAACATTGTTAAAACAGAACAAGATGCCTAAACTATGTCTTGCTTCTTGAAACAATCAGCAGTGGTTCTTTGGAGGCTTTTATACTGATTTTTATCAGCCATTGTTTACTTGCATGGCTTTAGTTTTTGGAAATGGGTTCACTGGGTTTAGTTTTTGGAAATCTGGCTCCCCTCTGCGCTTTCTATAGGGAACACTGACTGTATCTGCCTGTGTCTTGGGATCAATGTCTTTCAGTACACATAAATCCTTATAGCTTTTTCCAAAGCATGCGGAGCTCCTGTTTCTTTATTCCTGATTTATTGTGCAAAAGTTACATTTGCAATTGCATTTACAATTGACTATTACTATTAAAACTTAATTTCTTATTCTTTTCTATTCAAAATGCAAGCCGTTTTTGCGATCTCAAATTATTTGAGAGGAATATTTGTACTGACCCTGAAACACTGCAGGACTTTTGCAAACAGAAATGAAAATTTCTAAAACATATATATATATATATATATATATGCGTGTGTGTGTTTGTGTGTGTGTGTCAACTACTGTTAAACAGTACAATACTGTTGTACAATACTGTACAATAGTACTGTTTATAATACTAAAAGTGGCAGGTTTGCATATGTGCAATTATGCAGAATGTTTCAGTCTGGTTGTGTACTGGAACATGTACATTTGCTCGACCTCCTGAAGAAGAGTTCGTTGAAGACATTGCGCATTCTGAACTGTGATGAATTGTCAGAGAAATGATACATTACGTATCGTGGATTGAACAACATCTTTTAACTTCAGCTTTCATAATATCACAGAATTTGTACAGTTCAGTGAGAGAGCAACACAAACCTGCAAAAGAAACTCAAAGACGTTTATTTCTTGTTTGGTCAAACCAGGGACACAGTAAGCCAGCGGTGACGTCACTCGGTTGCTGGGGGATGACGTCATCGAATCTCTACGCCGGTGAGGTGCGCGCGAAAGTATTGGAGTGAAGTCCACACGAGCTCGCGCAGGTCAAATCTGATAGAAATTCTGTAATCTTTAAACATCTACAAAAAGCATGGCGGACACGAAGGTGAGAGTGCTGTTATTTTCATCTTCTGTGTCTTGCGGATCACCACAGAGGATCATTTTGGGGGGGGGGGGTTGTGGACGATATATGTTTTACGGGGTTATATAAACGGAGAGGGGGTTAAGCTGGCTGTGTTTTTGTTCTCTTCATACCTCGAGCGCTTTGGCTGCAAGGCGTCAAATCCGTCCTGTTTTATTTGTTCTTTTTGCTACTGTTATCATCCGGTTTACATCGCGCCATTAAACGCTCTTAAGGCGTTTGTCAGTTACAACTGTAACACCTATCAGAAATATTTGTTGTGCTTGTTAATGCATTGAACATTATAGACTTTAATATATAAGCTTTTATTGTAATAAAACGCCCAGTTCTTGTTCTGTGTATATGTGATTCATTTTCATTTGAGCTGAACTCTGTCGTGCTAAGACGCTGTTAGCGTGTGTATTAGCGTCACTAAACTGCAGCACGTGAGGTTAAAAGCCGGTTTGTTAACAACCTTTCTGGAGATGTGACTCAGGTTCAGTGTTTTGAACAGTGTTTGCTCAATGGATTCAAAACTGTGGAGTATGAAAGATCGCGATTCTTCAATGTTTTTAGGCCGCTTGTTAGCTGCTAGCAGACTGCATACTACTGAGAGACACAACTCACTCTTTTTAATCATAAGCACCGTGGCCGATGTTAAGTAAAGTGTTTATCAAAAATGCGTTTTTTAGTACCCGACACACGGTTGACAGCGTTTAAGCCCGTGTAAAACTCCACGCGTGCTGAGAATCTGCAATCTGAAAGCTTGAAAAAAATCAAGATTTAAGGCCTAGGTAGACGTTACATTGTTGTTTAGTGGGCACGTGCATGCAAGAGTGACATCCCTCCGAATGATCACTGTTGACACAAGTTCACAATGAGTTTGGTTGCAGAGACAATAGACCAAACTCAAGAGAATGACGCCTCCAAATACTGCTGCCTTTTACTGCACTGTGATCATAGATGAGTGGAAGCACAGCTCCACAGAACGGATCAGGACTGCATGCAGCTTAGTGTAGTTTTCTAAGACTGTCATTCAGCGTGTAGACTCCAGTAATATCTGTTGTAATTTTGCCCTCCAGGAGGTACAAGATGATCATGAAACCACCCCAGAAAATGTAGATGACTCCAATCATGACCCTCACTTTGAGCCCATAGTCTCACTACCTGAACAGGATGTCAAAACTCTGGAGGAGGATGAAGAAGAGCTTTTCAAAATGTAAGCTTTGCATAAGCAAGTCTGACTAATATAAACAAAGCTTGAAACTTTTCATGTTTTGCTCTCAGTTGTTTCTTGTGTATATATAGATAGATAGATAGACATAACATAAGCTAGAAAAGTAATTGATGAATGAAACTTTAACATGCTTTTTGTTTAGGAGAGCAAAGCTGTACCGTTTTGCCAGCGAGAATGACCCCCCTGAGTGGAAGGAACGTGGGACTGGTGATGTCAAACTCCTCCGGCACAGAGAGAAAGGTTCCATTCGTCTTCTTATGAGACGAGATCGCACTCTCAAAATCTGTGCCAACCACCACAGTGAGTGTAACAGTAACTGAACCGCATGAATCAATCACACTAACGTCTGTTTTCAGATCTTGCTGTAATTTAATCTGAACTGTTGATAATTTGTTCTCTAGTTATGCCATTGATGGAGCTGAAGCCCAATGCAGGTAGTGACCGGGCCTGGGTGTGGAATACACATGCTGACTTTGCAGATGAAAAACCCAAAGCAGAGCTATTGGCTATTCGATTCCTCAATGCAGAGAGTGAGTATAAACTCGGGTGTTCTTTTTTTGTAGGGTTGTTGTAATTACCGTGTATTGTTTTTTGTTTTTTTAATAGAACGCAGATTCTGATAAAGCATTGGGCAGTTTATCAGGCTGTACCAGAAAGATTTCAGAGCTTTTTCCCATATGCTGAAAACTAAAAAACTATAGCTAAACTAAAAGTAGTTTTCAATCATAAAACTGCACCATTAAAATGAAAGAAATTGAAAAACAAGGTTGAGTTGTGATTAATCTATAGAGCATTAGTTATGCAGTGCGTGTTAATTGTTTTATTAATTCTCTTATTGCAGATGCACAGAAGTTCAAGATGAAGTTTGATGAATGCAAAGAGGAGGTCAGAAAGTCTCTAGATGGTACGTTTATGACATGTATACCATGTTTCAATGCAGACTCTGTTTAAGAATGACACATTTAGCCTGAAACCATCTCTGATGTAGTCACATGCAGAATGTTAAAAATTAATTTGCCATTTATTGTGGAGGTGTCCGTATCTTCTCAGACATTTGCCATTTAATGTGGAGGTGTCCGTATCTTCTCAGACATTTGCCATTTAATGTGAATGTGTCCGTATTTTCTCAGACATTTGCCATTTATTGTGGAGGTGTCCGTATCTTCTCAGACATTTGCCATTTAATGTGGAGCTGTACGTATCTTCTCAGATATTTGCCATTTAATGTGGGTGTCCGTATCTTCTCAGACATTTGCCATTTATTGTGGAGGTGTACGTATCTTCTCAGACATTTGCCATTTAATGTGGAGGTGTCCGTATCTTCTCAGACATTTGCCATTTATTGTGGGTGTCCGTATCTTCTCAGACATTTGCCATTTATTGTGGAGGTGTCTGTATCTTCTCAGACATTTGCCATTTATTGTGGGTGTCCGTATCTTCTTAGACATTTGCCATTTATTGTGGGTGTCCGTATCTTCTCAGACATTTGCCATTTATTGTGGAGGTGTCCGTATCTTCTCAGACATTTGCCATTTATTGTGGGTGTCCGTATCTTCTTAGACATTTGCCATTTATTGTGGGTGTCCGTATCTTCTCAGACATTTGCCATTTATTGTGGGTGTCCGTATTTTCTCAGACATTTGCCATTTATTGTGGAGGTGTACGTATCTTCTTAGACATTTGCCATTTATTGTGGAGGTGTCCGTATCTTCTCAGACATTTGCCATTTATTGTGGAGGTGTACGTATCTTCTCAGACATTTGTAAGCATGACCAGATGTTTTTGTCAAGATTGTATTGAAAAGTTAATGATCTTTTGGATAATTCTTTTGGACAAAAGAAACTTCAGGATTTAAAAGGGATTGGTGCCAAACTTGCCGACTTTTAATCAGTTCTTTTAAATGTTCTTTCACAGGTAGCATGAACGGTGCAAACAAAGTGGCAGAGAAGTTGGAGGAGCTCTCAGTTAATGACAAATCAAAGAGTTCAGAAGAGAAAAAAGAGGAGGTGGAGAAGAAATGAACCCAGGAATGTTGCTTCGTATGGATCCTCCATTGCGGTTTTCGCCCTTTTCTACAACAGACTGAAAATGAAAATTGGACACTTGTTTCCTTTTTTGGCCACTCGACTTCACAAGACAACTCTTATATCATCCTTCATTTTCTCTTTGTGGACCAGTTGTCACTTATGTATGTGTGTATTAATAAGACATGCTGCCATTCAAGGCTTGTGGTATTGATTGATTCCCACATTGGGCAACCTCTTGTTTTGCATTTCTTTTGTACTTTAAAGAGTTATATTCAAAGTTTCTAGATGAGCACTGTCTGATGAGAGCAGATTGTATGAGTTGGTAAGGAGTACTTGAGGTCTCTTTACAATAAAGTCACATGAGGAACATTTGACTTCTCTGTGGCTCTCATATACTGTAAGTCATTTTCTGTGGAGGGCTTCATCTGGATCAATGGCTGAAGGATGTTTTCATCCTGTTTGTTGTGTGTGACCCTCTTCTGTTTCAAATGGAAATAAAGAGCAGGGCAGCAGTGGTTAAACATGTCAGGTGGATAGGAGTGAAGTGTTTGAAATGATTATGCATGTGCATTTAACATGACAAAAATAGACTATGAAATGGGGAGCTTCAGATGTTTATCATTCCATAAAGATTGCTACTGTTTAAAAAACCACTGATAGAAATGTTATTGCATAGCTGAGATCTGTTATCTTAAAATGAATGCACAGAATGCTTAATGGCTCTTAACGGATTGTTTTGTTTTAAGAGTTAGAGTTTTAAAACCGTGTTTGATCACTTTCCACATTTCCTGTTTTTGAGCATTTTGATAAAAGCAGCATGGCTCTTAAATGACAATGGCATTTAATGATTGACCTCATCTTTTATAGTAGTAAATAATTATTAACAGTGTGAACAAACCAAATTAAAAGACTGATGCTTATTGATATACCAGTGTCTGTTTTACATTCGTTTCATTTGTTTAAACATTAAATCCACGCACTTGTACAGCAGGGTTTTATGACAGTGGAGCGATCTGCTTTGGTATTTAATGAACGTGCACGCTAGCTGACTGCTATTGTTATGTGAGGTTATAATAGAAACCTTTCAAGAGAAACTAGCTACAGATGATTCGGAACCTTTATTATTCAGGTAAATGGTGCGAGTCGGATCTTTAGAGGACGGGACGTGACAGACGCGTGGTGCAGGCGTTGGTCTGAAAGGTTGGTGCTGAACTAATATGTTGTCTAGGCTTATCACACACTAATTGTTCCTCGTTGAGATGACGATTGATCCAGTGCGAGTTCGGATGTATCTCTTTCACAGCCATTTCGCAATACACACACACCACTAAAACAAAACACTTTACATTCAAAAAAGAAATAACAGCACTATACACAAAAACATTACTGTTCCTTAGAAACACTTCTCTATTCTACCAATAACGTTTTACATTTTTATGGCATCATATCACATTATGGTGCTAAGCTACATTTTCATTTGTATGTATTGATATAACATGAATCATACAGAAAACATACACAAAAGACTATGTATAGTCTGTTCTACAAAATTTATTTCTGATAATGTGTATAAATAATTTGTATGTAAAACTTTTATGCACAGCCTGTACAAACTGCTCTACAGTACTACAGATGTACAGTTTTTTTTATATATCTTTAATGAAACGAAGCACAAACGATCATTACGCCTTGCAGCAGGGGACAGTTCACTGTACTGCTGAAGCTTCTTGAACATGCCCACGTGTCCATTACTCTGTTACACACATACACATCTGAACATATCTGTTCACTTACCAAACCAGTTGAAATGTTTTAAATAGCACAATCCTGTTCACTTTTACTGAACGTAACCAATAGGGAAAGAAAATTCTGACGATTTTGTTTAAGTACTGATTTTGGTCATTTTGCAAAAATGAAGACACTATAACACTATACTGCCCTCTATTGGCCAAAATTTATATGATCCACTTTAAATGACCTTGAAATCCATCACGCGTCTTGAGAGCAACATAATCATCTTAAAAAATGTTTTTGCACAAGAACAGTAAAGGTGAGAAATCATTGTTCCCCAATGACTGTAAAATACTGAGATTTGAAGCTCTAGTTTTATCAGCCTCTGGATTGAATTCATCACCTCTCATTCCTTCACTAAACCATTGGACTGTCAAACCATTCTGGCATGTTAGAGGCCAGTGGAAAAAGTCCTCAAGCTCACATGAGAACATCTTAGTATGACACATCAGCACTGTGATCTGCTGGCTTCAACACTTACATTTAAAACCAAATAAAAAACTACACAGCTACTAAACTTAAGAGCTAAAAAATCCAAATGGCTATCAAACAAACACACATGAAAAGGATTAACCTATAAGACACCAGGAACCCTACAGTCTTCATTCAAACAGAAAACATAAATAAAGTAAATAATGACAATTGGCAAATGTATATATAGCACATGGGCAAAATGCTATTATAATATCATTATCATGCAGTGAAACTACTCATCTGTAGTACACTTCTGTAAAAACAATCATCTTTTATGAGGTCTGCAATAGTTAACAACTAATGTTAAAAATCAACACAATCAATCCTCTGACATCCTAACAGCTGGAGTATGCTGCCCTACATTCATACTTCTGCATGGCCTATCAAGGTAGTAAACACTAGCTATTCTTTGAGTATCACTTTCTATAAGGAAGTAAACTCAACAAAGTATATTCTAACTAGTAATTGACATATCTGTGTGCAAAAAGAGGGGCGTAACTGAAGCGCTGGTGGTGGTTAAGGCACTGAAAGGAGGTCTACTACAGGGTCACTGGTGATGGTGAGTGCGGTCATCCGGGCGCTTGATGTGAATTCTTCGCACCCTTTCGATCCGTTCCCTCTCTTCGTCCTCATCAATGTGGTGAGAACGACCTGCAGCACCCCCAGTGGCCTCCAGAAGGGCATTGTCTGGCCCGCGGCCATCTTGAGACTCATAGAGAAGGATGTTGAGGGTCTCTTCATAGATGCGAGCCTCTGGGAACTCAACCTTTGAGGAAGCCATAAACTGGTTACAAACTAAACACTTTATTTTTGAAGAAAAATGTTGTCTTTTAGGCACAAGAGCAAGAACACAGATTGGAACTAAGGTTTCATTTTAAAATAAAAATCAGATGTCTGTTTACCTTAGTCTGCTTCTTCTCTGTAGCGTAGACTATGGATGTGCAGCACACCTCTGCGATCTTTCTGCCCTGCCCATAAAAAGACCAGCAACAAATTTCATCACCGATTACATCCTTGATGAAGAGCACTCGACCGTTAAACCTCAGAGACAGCTTGTCAAACAGTTCAATGTTCTTCAACATGTTGTCATCAGAGTTGCTACAAAGGTAAAGATATAGAGAACAGTCAAATCTCATCTTACACCAGTTTAACAACAACTCAAACACTATAACGATTAAGCATACCTTACCTTGTATATGAATATTTGTTGTTGCTCCTATTGTACAGCAGTTTGACTGTAGGCTGTGAAAACAAAATGATCTCAAGGTTCAAGGTTGTCACATAGCAAACAGCAAAGCTGAGAAAGCTTGTGAAGTATCTGTACCTTATTGGCGGTGGCAATAAGCCTCTGTTCCTCTTTAGATGATGTCACTAATGGAACTTTACAGAACGGCTCATATGCATCTTTGTTCTAAAAACACATGTAACAATATTGTAGACCGTAAGACTGTATAGTAACACTATATGTGTGTACATACTGTATATGTGGACTGGTCTACCTGTAAAGCTGCCTGACACTCATCCACCAGCCCCTGCACCAGGTAATATTTTGCCTCTGCCAACAACTCCTCAGTCTCCCTCCGGCTCTCCGGTAGAGGAACGACACCGTCCCTCAAGTAGTTTAGGATGGTCCCAAAGTGCTTCCCACACCTGTCGATCAGAATCCAACCTGCAGAAAGTTTTGAAAAGTGACAACTGCAACTTAAAACCAGATTTTAACAGTAGCAACTGCTTGACATTTACCTTCACTATCTGTGAGGACCTCCATGCGGCCGCTAAACATGGCCTTTAGCATGGTGTCTTGCTTAGTCAGAGTCTGCATGGTGGTGTAGTACAGTGCTCCCCCAACGTTCAGTTTCACATACTTGGAACTAGGACTGGACCCTTTAAAAGAAGTGGTCCGTGTTGTAGCTGCCGGCACTGCCGAGCTCACCACACTTTCTCCTGACATCTCTTCCTGGAAATTAGAGATAGAAATAATGACATAAGATGACAATATAAGGTTGGCTTAAAAATGTAAGCTGCTTACAAACTGTATGCCATTGACAAGACAACTGAAAACAATACATCTATTTAAACTGCAATTACACATCTTCATGCATTTTCAGGTGTTTATGGTTTTTGTCACCAACTAAGCTAAGGGATTTTTATTTATTTTACACGAGAAAAGAATTAAATAAAAGATTAATTATGAATTATGCAATACTCCAAGAGGTTCTTTTAGGGCAATACAAGCGATATTTTCATGTATTCACATAACTCATTAAAACTTTGTTCGAATACGGCCCATGAACACGTGTACAGCCACAGAAATTAATCAATATAACAATACTTCACCTTTCATGTAGTGAGACTAGTTACGTTACGTCACATCAAAACCTGCTAGAATATTTCACAAATTTAACACAGTGGATAATAAAATCACATTATTTCCTTATATTTGTGTGTATAAATACCATTGGACGCTGGACAAGAAGCAAACAAACAGCTTAACTTAAAATGAGCTATCAGAAACAGATGGCTACTGCAGCTAAATAGCTAAACTAGCAGGCAACTTGTTCTCTTTATTTCTTTTACAAATGTAAAACGCAAATGCTCAGTAAACGCTGATAATGATAACTGATAATAACTCAAACTGAGAGAAAACGTTATAATTTACCATAGAAATCCCCGATTCTTTCGGGCCTCCTGGAACTGGTCTGGAATTAGATCACTTCCGGTCGCAACCTAGGCTCGTGCACGCGGCTGCACGTCACGCGCTGAGCGAGCTAGCGAAGCGAACGCAGGTTCGCGTTTGTCATTACAGCAAATGGAAAATAAACCTGGCTGGGACATTTCCTGTAATGCAACTTAGAAACTTCATACGTTGTAATTATTATACGCGTATTGAAGAGTTCCGATAGCTTCACCTCATGTTACAATTGGTGATCATAGCTGAGATAAAAAAAAACGTTGTAGCCGATATATATATATATAAATAATGGTTTCGTGTAGTTCTAATTATAGTGTCTCTGCTCTCCCAGAACTTGAAGTGTTAGTTAAACTGTTCCAGCACTGAAACCTGTTCCGTGCACTCTGACGTTTCTAACCCAGTAATCAGGTGAATGCAGATGATCACAGGCGTTTCTCCGGATGGATTATACAGTTGATTATAAAGTCGCTGGATTAGAACTGCGCTATTTTTTGTTTATGTTTGTTTTTCATTCAGTGTTAATGTTGTCATGCTAGGGCACTGATGATGAGAACTAAACGTCACGTGTGTTTGTAGTATCTGAATAGATGGTTTGTTTTGGTGTGATTAAAAGATTTGTTTGGTTGATTTGTGATCTGTTGCTTGACTTAAGTTGAATTAAGTTAAAACTAACTCAAAGCTAAAGCTATAAACTCTTTATTTTGATTTGTTTTATTATATAGAATTATTGTTTTGGTGTCAGGACTCTTGTGTACTCTTGTGCTGTCTTGAAGGAGTAATGTAAAAATGGTTTATGTGGAGTCTGCAGTTTTTCATGTAGAAACACACTTTGTTAAAGCTTGGAAAAATCGTCTCTTCTAAAAAATGTTCTATTCTGTAGAGTCCAATGGATACCCAGGACAGCTGTCAAACCCATGTGAAAATGCAATAACAATCATGTAAAGCTGTGCAAACAGCTTTTTCAGGAAGGTAACAGTTTATTTTTTCTTGCAGTTAAAAACAATAATGATCTGTTTTGCTCATCATTTGTCAAATTTTCAATGCCTAACTTTTGACTTCATATTCGCTAATAACAGTGATGTAGTTTTCTGTCTATTGCCTTTAACCTGGCCATGACACTTTAAACCGTAGTTTGAAGTGACAACATCACATTCACTGCTACCAGGACCTAATCAGGTTAGAAATGAACCAATGTATAATAGGCAGACCATTGTCTAGACATGTCATAGCAACAGGCCATAGCTCTCTGCTGACTGTGGTGGAGGAAGATATTTAAAACCAACACCAAAGGTAAAATGTTTAATACTTTTGGCATCAAATACTTCCCCTTATCTGGTGTTTAATGTACAAAGACAACAGTTAGTGAGCTTTAGTGGGCTGACTTCCTGTTTATCGCTTTTCCAAACAATGAAAGATGTGGTGTGATGTAAAAAAGAGGGTACGAATGTTTAGAATTCTGTTCAGAAATCATTGTTATATTTGCAGTAAGGTTCAAGGTCATAGACTATCAGAATTTAGAACTTGAGCTTTAAACATTTTATATAGCCTGCCTGTCCTGTTTGCAGAGTTTGCAACGGTCTGCCAAGATCTAGACCCCTTTCTAAAAGAAGGCCATTTTTACACAGTCACTCAGGTTTGTTGCTATGGGAACAGGGTTTGTTGTCTTAGACAGTGAGATGTATGAGCTGAGATCTCTACTGAGCTGAGATCAGTTGTGAAGCTCCAGTTTTGCAGCAGCCCTCTTCTGCTGCGCTTGCACTGGTCAACAGACAAGTTGGAAATGTTAAACAGAGAGACACCTCTGAAATATGTTACATTTGCTAATACATTATGGATGTTATCGCATACTAAACTACTGCTGGCTCTGCACCAAGTACTTTTTACTGTTACTCCAGTGGAAAAGATACTTACAGTTTTTTTTTAAATAATTTATCAGGGTATCTGTGCCTTTACAGGATTTTTCTGCCTTATCCACCTCCGAATGTTATTTTTTTAATTCAGTAAAGTTGCCAATAGAGGGCAGTAGAGTGTAAGAGATTGAACAAATACAGTCAAGATTAAACAGACTGTGCAAAAAAAGATAATTACATTTTATGTTCACAAAATGAATTACTAATTAAATATGTAATAAATGTTCCTGTTTTGCTTAGAAAGCCATGTTATACAATTACTGTCTGTTGTGCACCAGAACAAAACCCAAAGATTGGACACAGTGATATAATAAATTCTCTGCATTTAGCACAGCGAAGTCTTCAGTCCCGTGAGAGGGGTGCAATTTTAGTGAGCGTTAGGTGAGGAACAGATAAAGAGGGATATCTTCAGCAGACCAGACCTGCAGCTGGAGAACAGGAAATGGAAAGGTACAGAGATTTCATTCATCATCCCAAAACACACTCATTGTTGCTTTATATATATTTATATAAAGTTTATATTTATTATTGTGCTCATCTGTTATCCAGCCGAGAATTTCATTATTCATGTTGATGCCGTTCTGAATCAGGTATTAAGCTCCATGCACAGACGTCCTGGAAACTTTTAATGTTAAATACTTCCTGCTACCTCAGCTTACAGCACACAACAGACTGCATGTAAGCTGTTTGCAGTATACACTATGAGTATTGCTTTTTCTGACCCCATCACCTTTAAAGGGTGACATCATCTTTTTGATTTTTGCTTGTCTACAATGCTGCCACGTCACTTTTCAGTGACCTTTCATCTGTCACAAGAGGAATGACTTCAGTCTTTGATCAGGTGTAATGAAAAGGCTACTGTGTGTGATGGTATTTTTTGTCAGAGGCAGTTTTTTTTACACTGATGAAGAGATTGCAAGCCATTAAATATGAGAAAGAACAAGTGATCAAGCATCAATATATGTTGTTTATATGTAATATGTTGTTTTTCTTTTGCATTTTGGTTTGCATAAAGGAATGTTAGTCTAAACGATTTCTTCATGCCTGTGTTGGTTTAACCAAACATCAAGTGTCCAAGTAATGGCAAGTGTTGTGTTTCATCTCCTGTGAAGGCTGACATTGTACATGATAGATATGAGCTCTGCATTTGTCTGTGTGATTCTCTTGTAAACAGATCATAACAGACGTGCATGATGCCAGCATATCCTTTTCAAATCACTTTTCAAAGCATTAAAACTGTTTGTCCAGCACTGAAAGTGTCTATTTAAAAACGTTTCTCACAGCTCTAGCCTGGTAAATCTATTGCAAGTGTGAAAAGCAGACTTCCTCACCTTTGTCTTTGCTCTTCTGTCTGTTTTTCTTTCTCTCCTTTCTTTCCTCTTCTTTTTGTTTTCGCTCATTTTCAATTTGGTCGTAAAATGTATTATTTAACAAACGCAAGTGCGTATAGTTGCAAAATATGGCGTCACCTAGTGGTCAAAATATGTAGTTCAATTTATGAGAATGCTTATAAAAAGTGTTTGCAATAACATATTGTTATGCAACTTTTTTCTTTAGATTCTTTGGCTCATGCCGAGTTCTACGACACCTAATTTGTCATATTCAAGGCTACTTCCTGTTGGCCATTTAAACATTTTTGTTAAACCTGCTTTTTCAAACTCCTCCTATTGTGTTTGTCCGATTTGCCCGAAATTTGGTATACATCATCTACAGACATCCATGACAAAAAGTTGCAAAAAGATTTTCGATCGACTACTCCATTCTCGTACAGCGCATTGTGGTTTTGTAATAGAGAAAATATGCTATATATATGCTGTGGATACATGGTTTCATTTGCACCAATCAGTTTCACCCACAGAGATGCTTCAATCTCAGTCAGTCACCTTTGGTCACTCCTGCGGTCACCTTCAAATTATGTGTGCAAGTGATCTGCAGTGGGGCCTGACCGTGCCAGCCTTTCTCTTCTCTGTCTGCCCACTCAGCTGCTGTAATTAGAGCTGTGCAGGTAGAGGAGTTCCTGATAATATCTAATAATCTGAAATGTTTTAAAATTGGTCTCTTGTGCTCATGCATTATGCTTCATCTGATTGTTGGCATAGATTAGCAATAATTTTACTGAAATATTTTAAGAGGGAAAAATGCTTCACAAGATTTATCTGATGTTCATAAAGATGTGAAGTCTTACCCTATAGCATTGGTTTTGGTTTATGATGCTAGTTACCAGTAATTTAGACTCCTCTCTGTCTCTCTTTCTTTTGCCTCTAATGACTCTAATTTCTTGTTCTCTCTTCTCTTGATTTCTCACTTGTTGAGCATCCAGGCATCCATGCTGTGCTATTTCTCAGAGTTCTCTAGTGCTGTTAAACAATCAGCACACAGTTGTCATCTGCATATGAGTGAGGCTTGCCGTCAAATGCTTATGCTGCCTGACCTCTCACTGCCCTCGCAGCCGATGGAGATTGCCATGGAACAGAAGGCGTGGGTATGGTCTAATGAGTGGTAAAACATCCGAAACATCCTTCTGGCCCCTGCAGAGTGTTCCGGGTGAGCTGTACTGCTGTATCTCCCCAGCAGCCATGTGACCCATTCGCTGTGGTGTGTTTCTTAGCACAATGTGTCAATATGAGTGACACACAGGGAGGAACTGACATGGCACAACACGGTACAAGAAATCAATAGCCTTTTTTGAAAATATGTATTCTTACATAAGGTCTTCATCAGTGGTTTAGAAAAGCATTCTTATTCAGTATGAGATAAGCTTTCTTATTCAGTATGAGATAAGCTTTCTTATTTAGTATGAGATTAGCTTTCTTATTCAGTATGAGATAAACTTTCTTATTCAGTATGAGATAAGCTTTCTTATTTAGTATGAGATAAGCTTTCTTATTCAGTATGAGATAAACTTTCTTATTCAGTATGAGATAAGCTTTCTTATTCAGTATGAGTTAAAAATTTTTATTCAGTATGAGATGAGCTTTCTTATTCAGTATTAGATAAGCTTTCTTATTCAGTATGCTTTAAGCTTTATGCTTTGTAAGCTTTCTTATTCAGTATGAGATAAGCTTTCTTATTCAGTATGAGATAAGCTTTAAGCTTGATAAGCTTTCTTATTCAGTATGAGACAAACTTTCTTATTCAGTATGAGATAAGCTTTCTTATTCAGTATAAGATAAGCTTTCTTATTCAGTATGAGATAAATTTTCTTATTCAGTATGAGATAAGCTTTCTTATTCAGTATGCTTTATGCTTTGTAAGCTTTCTTATTCAGTATGAGATAAGCTTTCTTATTCAGTATGAGAAAAGCTTTATGCTTTATAAGCTTTCTTATTCAGTATGAGATAAACTGTCTTATTCAGTATGAGATAAGCTTAATGCTTTATAAGCTTTCTTATTCAGTATGAGATAACCTTTATGCTTTGTTAGCTTTGTTATTTAGTATGAGATAACCTTTATGCTTTGTTAGCTTTGTTATTCAGTATGAGATAAGCTTTATGCTTTATAAGCCTTTTTATTCAGAAGGCTTTAAGCTTTATGCTTTATAAGCTTTCTTATTCAGTATGAGATGTTTGTGAAGCTCAGCTGATGCAACTGGTGAATGTCGTGAGACCAGTTGGCAGGAAACACACCTTCTGATAAACGTATGCTTGGAATGCAAGTGAGTTCCTCTGGATAAAAGGTTTTGTGGAATATAACTAATTAACTAAAGGTGACAAATACACCTTTGATTAGGATATTTCTACAGTGCAATCTGTGACTGTAAACACAGCAGTAGGCATTAGTGAAGCTCACATTTCATGTGTATATTCTGCACTAGAATGTATTTCACTGCTGTAGTATGTAGTATGACAGTGCAGCAATGTGGGGATATTCTCATGACATGAAAATTCATGTCATAAAATTGTGTCTAGCTAAATTCATTCAATTAAAATCCATTGTGACTTATGTTTAGAAAACTGTAGCAGCTTAAGCCCTTCAATCAGAAGTCTGCACTCAACACATGATCATGACTCCCTCACCTTTACTCCCAGACACAAACCACCTCAAATCTGTTGCATCTTCTGTCCTCTCTTGCCCCATCTGACTGTCTGAGCTGTAGCCCTGCAGAAGTCACTGCCCTTTTTCTGACAGTCCATCACTGCATGATGCCTCCAGAGCGAGATTTATGCATGGAGCCAGAATGTGTCACATTAGATAAGCTGCTCTGTGTTGGGGACATATGGCATGTTTGACAGGGTAAGAGAGGGTGTAAATGGCAGAGAATGATAAAATGGGGTTTTCTTCCTTTGGCAATGTCACGCTTTCAGAGAAGCGTGCAAAGGGGTTGACTGCTATTTAGCCAGACACAAGACAATCTCAAGCTCTTAACTGATGACATCTTCAAAGTCCTGAGGTTTCTTCCTGCCCTCTTTCTCTGGAAGATTCTGACTCGTTGCCTTGCATGCAAGTTCCATAATCTGTCATCAGTGACTGTGATGTAAGATGACTGTGAGGTGTCAGATTAGACAGATCACTTGTTGATGTTGGTTATATAAGGAACAAAGACCTTTGTTCAGGACCTTTGTTTATTGACCTTTGTTCAGATCAATAAATCACATGTCAATCAACCCATACAACTTCCTTGTTTCAGCATTTTACCCACAGTTGTAAATAAACAATTGTCATTGAAGGCTAGACTGCATAAAATATAGAGCAGTATTGACTTCTGGGCTGTGCCTCAATCTGCATTAAGATCAGGGGTTTGTGAGTAAACTTGTGGATACTTGAGACTCTATTTGAAAGTGTGGAGGTCACACACAGATACTGGAACAGCAATCCGCTCTTGGAAAATGTTCAGATGTTCAGTGCAGGGACAAATGATTATTCCCAACTTCTCTAAATAACATTAAGACTTGCAAATGAGGGTGACTGATTCATTTTTGCTGTCCAGGAGTAGCTGTGAGACGAATGAGACATGTAGCCTGTTTTGGCAACTCTGTAGACTATGTAGTCTAAGAAACACAAGACACTATACACTTATGTGGTCCAAAAGGCATTTTCTGCATTCTGCTGTTTTTTCTCTGTTTACATTCGGCACTCCCTTGTGAGGTTTGTTCTTAAGTCACACTGTAGCTCACCTAAACAAACCAGACTTCCATTTCAGCTTGGAGATGCAATATTTACATTCTTTGTTCTTTAAAGTGGGCTGCTGTACAGACAGGCTGTGGGAAATTTTGACTCTGATCCTGTAATTCTTTTGATGAATACGGCTGCCGCTCTGGGCATTATGTGTCTTTGTGCGGGGCCTATTGATCAGGGCCAAAGCAATCTAGTAGGTGCACAAGATTACTGTCTCCACCGTTTGTCACGATCAATGGCTTAGAGTCGACTACAATGTCACTTCAGGAGACAGAGTAGCTCCACTTTTTCTTTATTAAAGAAGACGCACCTATGGTGAACAACAGCACATGACTCAGATATCAGTCTGTATTGAGAGAAACTGCTTGGATGATTTTTTGTCAAAGCAGATATCAATTTTGGAAGGTTAATTTGTTCAGCCCTCAGAACTGGGATGGATGTAGTTATGCCTACTTTGAGAATTTGCATCTAAGGAATGAAGAAGAAGTGAAAAAAGAAGTGGGTTTATTCAAATCCTGTAGAGTGATGGGTTTGATTCCCATGGATCACCATATGTGGAGTTCACTGTTTACATAAAACCGCAATTAAGGCAATTGTTGACATAATTATAAAGACATAGAAAATAATGTGCTTGGTTGGAATTGTTTGATCTTTTAATTGCAGAGTCATCCTGTCATATCAAATTACATTTTGTGACATTGTTGAGATCTCTTGTAAAACTCCAGATATGCCAGACTTTTTGGTTTAGGAGAAAAGTTTAAAATAATAACAGGGTGTTGTGCGATTTCTACCAGTTAAGCTTGTAATTAAACAAGTATTTTCTGCTTCAGTTGAAAACTTCAGGAGAGAACATTTGATAGATCGAAGTTTGAGGTGTCTCATTGTCTCATTTTCTTGTCTCATGAATATTTCAAGCTTTCAAAGTGGTCAGTTTTTAGTTTTGAGTAAAGCCAATAGAATGAGCCACATACATTTCCTTTTTTAATCAGAATGTTATTAGGTTTGTAAAATCATTAAAATTTTGTTAGACTGATAACCCTTGTTGCTCTCTAGATGGACCATTAGAAACGTGCAAAACTATTTCAGCCTGGAGCTTTGAGATCTGAACTTTTTAATAAGGAATTGCCTGTAAATTCCAGAGTTCTCTGGCAGAAATCAGTTGCTCATTGACTTGATTTAGTTCTATTGCTCCACTTGACCTCTTATCTTTACACATTACCAATCCTGCTTTTTGTAATATCAGCTACGGAATGATTGACTACAGTCTTTGTTCCCAGCGAATTCAAACAAAGTGGAAAACAAAAAATGATATTCCAAAAAAGATAAAACAGAGCTCTGTGCTCCGTTTTGATGAAAGTAACTAACACAGCTTGTAAATAGGCTTTCTGAGGCCTAGAGGCACATTCTCCCCTCAGGGGATCCTCTCTCTCTCACCTTTCCTCTCCCTCACTGTCTCTCTCTCTCACTGTCTCTCTCTCAGTCTCTCTCCCCAGGCTGGTGTCACCATGAGGGCCTTACAGCTGAGACGTGGAAAAAGCACAAACAAGAAGGGTCTTCAGCTGTTCCCACGGGAGGGGAAATTATATTTTCTTGGGAATGCTCTCTCAGGAGGGAACAAGACATGAGTATGACATGCTGCAAAAGCCCGTGTGCTGCAGCGTCACAGTGTACTCTTTAATTTGAAGTTTACTGGAACCCCTCTCACTCTGTGAGTCTGTGTGGGTGGGTGGGTGATCTTGTTTTTCTACCAAAAGTTGTGGGGACCAGTCAGCTGCCCCCTCGAGGGAAATTGCTTATTAAACATACTAAATGATGCTTTCTGTTGTCTGTTGTTTTAATGGATTTGCATAGTGCTGTGTTGCGGTTTTGAACTGTTTAATTAAAAATGTATTTTTACATCTTTTATATTTGTATATCTTTTATATATTTGAACTGTACGTCACTGTTAAATTTGACATGTTTTACAAATTTTACATGCTGTATTATGTAGGGTTGTACTGTGTTGTCCTGTGTTATGCAGAGTTATACTGAGCTTTGTTTGGCTGTGTTATGTAGGGTTATACTAAGTTATGTAGGGTTATACTGAGTTGTATTGTGCTGTGTTATGCAGAGTTATACTGAGCTGTGTTTGGCTGTGTTATGTAGGGTTATACTGAGTTATGTAGGGTTATACTGAGTTGTATTGTGCTGTGTTATGCAGAGTTATACTGAGCTGTGTTTGGCTG
>JAZGTJ010004313.1:0-22618 GCA_036877575.1 Botia almorhae | reverse complement strand
TCTCTCCCTTTCCTGCCCAGCTTTAATAAAGCACTGGCATGATTCAGTAAACACTAGATGGAGAAGAATCACTTGCTCCTGATTCGCTGCTTCCACAATCCATCCATCTACAAATGTGTGCTGACCCCCGTACCGCCAGCTGCACCCGAATCTGTAATGAAGGCCTCGCTGAACCAACACATTCATGTGCAGTAAACCAGCACCTGAACCGCATCCCCTCTGCGTCTGATGACCACAGGCTGATCATTTTCATCCCACCTAACCTTTTCCTCTGAACTGCTCAGCAGTTGTTCTCCTATTTTACAGCAGATCAGGCTGCAATGAAGTAGCAGACCATAGATTGTTTAATTGACCTTGTCTTTAATAGGCTTTAGCGATGGGTTTCCTGCTTTATAGTGGAAAGTCTTGTAGCATTGTTGTATGGGTTCCTGTGGCTGTAAGTCACCAGAAAAACAGTGCTGCCATAAAGGCAACCGTAGAATAGAAGGCCAGCGAATAATTTTAGGTTGTATAAACATTTCCCTAATGTTTCCATTAAGTAATAAAAATGTTACAAATTTTATTTTGAAAGTTGTAGAAACGTTAAAAACGTCACGTTTTTTGACATTGTATTAATGTTACTGTTTGGTTACATGGACGTTATTCAAACCATTACGTTTCCAAAACATTTCAATAACTTAAGAATAACGTTCTTGATATAGATAATATATAATATTTAAAAAACCTTCCACTAACATTTTTGATACATTTAAGAAAACTTTTAGAGAGCATTAGTCAATGTTCTGAGAATGCTCCCTGCTAGCTGCGTTGCAAATCGAGCATTATTTTTCCAAACAAACCCTGTTTTCGGGCACTGGCTTGTCAATAACCTTGTGACAGCCAGTAAAATTTGTTGACCTTCTGAATCGGTGAGACGGCCATCATTTATTTGCATTACAGTGCCAGTGACTGTTGAAACGGCGGTCTAGTTTTGATCGCTCTGTCACACTGTAAAGAATGGGTCATTCACATACAAGGCTGTCATGATTCCTGTGGGCCCAAAGGTGAAAAAATAGAAAGGGGAGAAGGAAAATCCAGGGAAGGGCTATAAATTTTCAGCACGACAGCTTAGTTTGTATGAACTTGGCATTGATTAATCAAAATCTCCTGAGGCTACTCCATAACTCAGGGATGCAGTTGCGCAGAGAGGATCAGGCTGTTACACGGACCATCACGGCTCTCTGCTCTCCTCAACAGCACCATCTTTGTTCTTAAAATGCAGCTCTGGAATGGCACTTTGGGCAGGATTGTGTATTCCTGCAGAACTGTGAGATGTGGAGGTTTTATTCAGCGTTTAATCCTGGGCTTGTTGTAAATTCTTTGTATGTTTGTGAATGAAGAAACATTCCTGTGAAAATCAAAGACTTTGGTTTTTAAACAAGAGTTTAAACATTCTGTCAGACAAATAACGTGTTTGAATGCTAATAATTGGCAGTGTGTATAATCTGCCATTACTTGCCTTGTTTTGAAGGTCGTGAAACTACAGGGAGCCTCTTAGAAAGAGAATTTAATGCCGATATTTGGACAAATATCCACATTTCAATATTCGGAATGATTCTTTTTAGTCACATTGATTGTTTAATGCTGTTCCTGTTTCTCAAAGGCTGAAATTACTTTTCCCTGTTTTGTTGATTTTGATATTAACGTGATAATAAACAAAAACATCTTTAAGCATTTAAAGCTGAGCAGGCACCAGCCGTCGAGGCTCATAGAAAATATTCTATCCAGCCTACAAGTGTCCTGCCTTACAGGCAAAACAACCAAAGCTATTTTTGTTTAATTATTTGTTTTGTGTGGAAAACATCATAACATTTATCCAGAAAATCACATTTATCCACTTGGGGGAAGTTGTGCAGCTTTAGTCTTGGCAAATATTTGTCTCTGTTGTCCTTATGAGCATATTTGGCTGATCAACAGGGCATCCTGTCTATAATTAGAGTCGCCCCATCCTGCTCCAGTTTTGTCTGTCTGCTGGGTCAGAGGTTGGTGCTTATAATTATAGTCTAGAGATCAAGGGTCAGTGTAGACTGAGACTCCCTATGAAGATCAAGATATCCACTGAAGGCCATTCTGTGTATCAGATACACATGAGTGTGAGTGTTTGATCAACATATACATTACCCATCAAAAGTTTAAGATCACTTAACAGAAATGTGTCTTATGATCCTAAAAATCTGAATATGCACGTTTCAATGTTTAAAATTACTTTTGGAGAGAAAAATAATTGTGCCAACATATTAATTTATTTCATTTGAAAACTATGTTTTTATTTAACAATCCAGCATAGATGGAAATCCCTTCAATACTGTCTAAAAACCTTCCCAGGCTAAGACCTGGGATGGATGCTAAAGCTGGATGCTAAAATTCCAAGTGTACGATTTTGTCAATCCTAGACAAAGGTTGATTGAGTTTATTTATTTTGGATGTGTTTAATCACTTTTTAATCAATTTTTTAAAATATAAATAAAGAAAAACTGATAAAAACTAAACTTTTGACCGGTAGTGTACCAGCAAAATGTTCTGATTCACTCAGTGTGTTTAGATTTTGACTCCCAATTTATTTCATTGCTCTGGGCGTACCAATGTCTTAATTATATTCATATTCCAGGCAAAAAAACAGTTGAATTTAACCGAAACAGTTAAATTAGATATGTAATTGAAGCAAAGACTATCGTGATTTCAGAAAACACAAGCAAACTAATGTAATAAAGAATCTATGAAAGAACGTTTTTTATCAAATAAGTGAGTGCAACCTTTTCTGTGCTGTTGATTGCATCTAAAGTGGGTCATGTTGTAATTGGAAGGTGAGAAGACGAAGCTGATTCGCTCCATATGTTTGTTATCAAAACTCCCACAATAGAACTTGGCACTATGGAGCAGAGATCCTGTTGCTGGACCCACAAACAGCTTTTCCCTGCTTGTTCTCTGTTTATGCAGCTGGGTCTTAACTGCACAATCACTGTGATTATCACCATTAACATCACTTACCTTCAGCCCTTCTCCTCAACCCTGAACCATGTGCTTCACGAGGACACCATGTCCTTCTAAGTTCAGATATCTTTGCTTAGACGAGGTGGTCTAGACATTTGGCCTTTGGATGTTCCTCTGGTTACAGTTGTTTCTCCTTCTGATAAGCACGCAACATCAGGATCTCTCTGTTACTGCTGGTGACTTGAGTATGTCCACACTGGAGCGTTGTGGAAGCACAAGAACTTTCCCAGATACACTGACATCTTCCGCTGTCTGTTATTGATGAACGTATTAGATTTACACACCTACATTTGCATACTGTAATGACCCCTGTTCTGCCAGTTGACAGTTAGGTGTAATACCACAGTAAATATGCTTAGCAGAGTGTATTTGCTGTCTGGTGGGTGAAAAGTGCCGTGAAAGCTATTGCATAGAAAATTAAGCAGCTCTTTTGCAATTTGCCCTTGACTTCCTGTCAAAGTCAATGCAGTATCGCTCTGCCTATAGAAAAGGAACATATCCAATGATATTTCTTTGATATCTCACTTGTTCCTCCTAGACAGCAGTGAGATTACAGACTCATTAACGCTCAGTTTCCTGAGATAAAGAGCAAGAACAAATTATCTGAGCTTTTTTATCCACATATTATTCATATTATTCATATCCACAACTTATACTGTTAGTGTACGTCAACAATTGTCTCATTTATGTCCATTTCACTTCAACTCATTTGATACATAAATGAGACCTCCATTAAGTGTCTTATTTATTTGATTAAAAATAACATTTTCGCTGCTTTTTCTTTTATAGCCAAAAATGTTAAGGTTTAAAATCTGAAAAAAGGAAAAAATGTAGGCATTGTAATGTTTTTTCATGTAACAGATCACGGCATATTCCATATAATGAAGATTAGTACCATTAGTACACATGAAGTGCACCATCTCGCTTAATATTTTTACTCTGTAATGCTTCATCGGAGGCCTCTTACACCTATTTATAAATCCAGAGATTTTCCACAAGAAAAGCCACAGAACACTAAGCGCCGTATTTTTAAATACATTGAAGTAGTCAGACCTAATGAACACTCGGAGGATGATGTAAACAGCACTGACAGTATTTATCTGTGTAAAAGCCCTTAATCACTTGAAGGTATGACCCAAATTTACTGACATGCTTTTAGGTGATTATACGCTCATTTCCAGTGAGCTATTTACATAGTGTTTTTCTGCATTGGAAGGTTATTTACAGTGTCGGTAAATAGCAAAGCTACCTACATGTTTTTACTTAGACTGTTTTTTGTTTTTTTGACCAGTGTTTTGTTTGTTCTTTAGTGGAGGTCACATGATAATGGACTTAAAATGGTTTACAAAAGCACGTTATTAGCTGTGTGGAAACAATCATCCCCCTCCAAGACACAGACCAGAGAGGGAGAGAGAGAAATACACAGAACATGTGTGTGTTTGTATACAAGAGAGAGAAAAATAAGAAATACAAAATGCAAATGAGCAGCAATGCAATGTGGAAACCACCAATGGGAGCATAGACAGTGATCCACCAGCCAATGGAGTTGAAGTGGAAACACACTAGCAATTAACAAGAAGACACAGAGACTCAAGTGTTGAAACGGTTTGACTTAAGGCTAATATCTCCAGCTGTGTGATCATTGCTGTTTTGCATAGAAGCGAGTAGCTTTCCACTACAATCGACACATCAGTCAATCATATCAGTGATTCCTGGACCCAGGAATTGTTACGTAGTTGGATTGATTACTGTACTTACACCCAGGTGAAATTCACTGTTAGCAAACAACAACATGCAATTCAATGTATTGTCATAGC
This sequence comes from Botia almorhae, assembly GCA_036877575.1. Lineage (NCBI taxonomy): Eukaryota > Metazoa > Chordata > Actinopteri > Cypriniformes > Botiidae > Botia > Botia almorhae. Next base: position 17,771 of record JAZGTJ010004313.1, on the reverse strand, counting down.
AACACTTGTTTACAGGTCCTTTTTCATTTTGCACCATCACTTGTGAATCATCACCAATGTAGTAAACGCAGATTCACATTGGTTTGGTCTGTGTTCCAGATGCTGACCTCTGAAAGTCCGGTGTGACGCCATGTTCACATCAATATGTCCTTATAGAGGAGATCCTAGACTTGTTGCTAGGAAACAGATCTTTGATTAGCTGAGCCATGACAAGTCTTTTGTCACAGGATTAATTGACAGCTTGCTGCCTTTAGGGTCCACCTCCCACAACTCTCCAGCAACAGGTAGTTACTATGTTGAAGCAGAGCAAGAGGACGTGTGTATTCGGCTAATCTGGTTATAAACTCATTCATGACTGAAACTGACTCCCCCGTGGGCCAAAAATGCCAAAAATGTTATTTTTAAGTTGTTAGTGGAACATTTAAAAATGTTACAGAATGTTACAGAAGTGTTTGAAAATTAAAAAATGACTAATGTTCTTATAACCAAGCAATAATGTTAATACAACGTCAAATTTTTTTGGGACGTTTTAAACATTCCTAGAACATTCAAAACAACATTTTTAACATTTTTGTTACTTAATGGAAACATTTGGTAAACCTTCTTACAACCTAAAATAGACTGTGCAGGAAGCGAGATCTCTGCACCACCATATGAGTCTGCTGTTGTATGGTCGTTCATCGCAAAGCATTGTGGGGGAGATAGCAAGGCTTCAGTGAGGAGCGCTGATGGAGGACAGCCCAGTGGGACTTTAGTAGAGGAGTGAGATATGATATGGCCCTATCAAGTGATTGCAAATGGGGCAGCAGGGCAAATAGTCCCTATTTCTGTTGCTCCTGTTTTTGAGGATCCATTTATCATTTGACCCACATAAGAAAGCAATTTGTTGCAATACTGTCAAACTCGATGGTCTGTTTTAAAAAAATGTGTCCATCTGTGTTTGATATTTTGGTCTGTGTTTGATATGTTGGTCTGTGTTTGATATGTTGGACTCTGCTTTGCTTCCTCTGTGGATTTGTGTCAAATCAAAATCGCCATCTTTAGCGTAACTGGCATTTCGCACATATTCTGTGCCTGTTAATTGTGCTTTGGGAGGTTTGAAAAATCACTTCGAAAATACAAACAGCGTACAGGATATGTGCTGTAAATTATATTTTGAGTAGGCTGTGAAGATGCCAGCTTAAACCTTAGCATAATACATTTGAAATGACTCAAGCGCAAGTGACCCCATTTAAAAATGTTGTTACATTTCAGTCTGAATGAAATTACATTTCTGTGCATGGCTGCGATAAAACCATGACATTTCCAAGTAATTATCTCCACATTACTGCTGAATGTTTGCTAAAAGAATTATTTGCACCCCCCTGAGCCGCCCTAAGCCCGAGTGCTCTGTCTCTCAGTTAGTCATTTCCAATGTGTTGTCGTCGCGTTTGACATTGTCATGCGCCTGGCGCTCGTCCTGCATACAAATACATCCTGTGTCTCTCCCAGTGGCAATAGCCTAGGTCATTAAACATGGTAATGCTTCATTTCCTGACAGTGAAGATTGGGTCTTGTTAAATGCGGAGGGTGCGATTGGAGGAAAACCATATACAGATGACTGCCTCCGACCGTCACCTTTCTGTTACAACCCCTAATTAGAAGCAAAGAAGTGGCCACTTACTCCCATTGAATACTTTATCAGTTACATGATTTAAAATCAAGGACAATGGGGATAAAGGACTTTATAAAAGACTCATTTGCACCGTAATTAATTGGGCCGTGGACACCCTGTGTGAAATTAAAGGCAATTAGGCTCCGAACGCCCTCAATAACCTATTTAAAAGCTTCTGTATCCATTTAATCAGCAGGGAGAAAACCTGTGTCACATCGTTGTTTTTGTGCTCGCTATGCCCTGCTGTGAGATCTTCACCGATTACCACACGACGGCTTGACACGCTGTCCGTTTTCCAATCCAATTTCCATTTTCCATCCATTTCCAAAAGGACGCCACAAGTCCTGTGCGAACGATAATCATGCGCTCGACACAAACTGGCCGCTCGGAGACCACAAACAGAATCGCACTCGAGCGGATTGGAACTGTCTAGTAGTTCTTGGAAACCAAATTTTACAGAGAACAAGAAGGGCCAAATATTATTCCTCCTGAAGGTTTTGTTTTGTGCATACTCACGGAATGCTTTTATAATGTTGGCTAATGTTCTGTAAAAGTTAGCAAAAAAGTTCTTGCAGTAACGTTAGTGGAACGTTTTTTAAACATTATATATAATTATATCAAAAAGGTTATTTTTGAGTTGTTCGTGGAAAGTTCTTATAACTTTCAAAATAATGTTTTTAATGCTTTTGTAACGAAATGGTAACGTTAGGGAAACATTAAAACTGTTAGCTGGGTAGCCCCGTTGGTAACCTCTGCAAGACGGGTCTAATGCATATTGTTTATTATACATTACCAGCAAGGCTCAGCTGGTGAAGCTAGTCAACTAGAATGCTTTTTTCTAAAGGTAGAAAAGTAATCTTTCTGGTTAAGCAACGCCAAGCATGAGGTCTTAAAAGTGTGTTTTAAACAGCCGGGTGGGAATAAACTAACACACAAGCATTCCATACCTGGGATCACCTTACTGGTTTGCAAAACACAATACATGCTTTGATCAGGCATGCTAATCTTTACAGTGGAATTAAGAAACCTAGCAGAGAAATTTAAACTGTGGCACCATGAGAAATTACAGCGTAGGTGTGTTTTTTAGGCGTGCATGACAACGTCAAGAACATAAAACTATCAAAGCTCAACAGTATCAACAAGAACTGTCTTCTGGAACCAGTTCATCAGGAGAATTTCACATGTAATAGCAATTAAAATATAATCTAGTCACACAGATAATGCATTGATTTATAGTCAAATCAACTAAATACTATATTTAAACATAGAAGGACAAAATTGACTGAACCTATCTACAAACAAAATTTGAGCAAGAAAATAAAAAGTGTCTTTCCTGTCCTGCACAAAAAATATAAAATAGCTCATGTACATTAGGAAGTATGTGGACTGCATGTGTGTCTCTTGGCTAAGATGAAATGACATGAAGGCAGCACAGTCCTCATTCAGCGCAGAGGTGATTCATGGGGCTGGCGTCTGGGAGCAGCGCATGTGATTTTCTGCCCAGGTGCACCAGATCTGTCTCGCCCACAGCCACTCTCCTTCCCCCATCATCCATAACGCAGGGCTGCATCACACTGATGCATTACTTGTTAGCGTTAGCTTGCCGTCTGATTAATTATCGTGCCACACAGGGTTATCTGTATCTGCCTCCGAGTTCTCGGAATTCTCCAAGCCCACACTTTTTCTCCTAATGCTGCTCCGGAGATTCCGGCTTCTTGTCGAATATGTGAAAGCTCATGCGCGGAAGTTTGAAAACAGGATTCGATGTTGCACTTGTTAACTGAGAAGTTGCAGAAGGGTTTGGCTGTGACATGATACTCTGACTTTAACAATGGCTGCAGGCTAAGCATTAAATCATGTCTAAAAAGGGTGTTTAGGTGTTATTTTTTAAAACGACAGAGAAGAATGTAAGGTAAGAGGTTGGGCCCAAAAATGTCACAAAGGGGGACCTTTGTTCTTTTGGTGTTCTTGTTTCAAGACTGTCAGCGCAGATATCATTTTCCAATCATATTAAACCGAGGCACATATTGTTTTTTCTCACACAACTCAAAAATAGTTCCATAACCATCCATCATTTTATGTTTAATCTCCACTAGAACACAATTAAAGGGTAAGACAATGAAATTCTGCTGTTCATTTACTGTTCATCTATCTGTGAGCAGCCACACAAAGCAATTCAGTTGGAGCCTCTTAGTATCTGAACTATGAAACGCTGTAATGACGATGTGTCTTTCCTTGTTATTTTTTTTAAAGGGAGTTTGTTATTTGTCGTTGGAACAAGCCCAGCAAACAATTTTAGGTTGCAAGAATGTTTTTATAACATTTATGTAACAAAAATATTAAAAATGTGTTTTGAAATTTTAAGGGACATTCAAAATGTCTTTAGACATTGCATTAACGCTTTTGCTTGCTTATAAGAATGTTAATCAAATGTCATTTTTAATTCATGTAACATTTTGATAACGTTCCACAAACTAGTTACAAATAGCATTTTGTTATAATGAGATATAATGTTAAATAAAAATGTTCTAGCATTACAGCAAGATTTTTTTTGATACCTTTGTTAGGTGGCATGGAGCAGAAGGTAGTGCGCTTGCCCCTGACACACAAAAGCAGTTGGCTTGTGGACCTGGGTTTGAGTCTGGCTTGGGTCATGTTTGGCTCTCACACATCGAAAACCACAGATTGCATGGACAAGAGGACCAGCTTTCATTGTAAGTTCAAACCTGTTTATACATTCATACTGGCTTGTTCTTATTGTCAGGATTGTGTCATGAAGAACAGAACAAGGAATCAGGAATGTACATAATCTTCAGAATAAATATAGATTTAATAAATAATATAGCACTATATACATCAATACTCAAATGTTCACAAAAACAACTGTGTCTGTAAAAGTGCCTTTAACTTCAGAGTAATAATTAGTATAAATAAACAATTGAATTAATATTAAGTAACACTACTAATCATACCAATGTAAGGGCATGTTAAATTGGCTCTTTAGATTCTATTGAGAAACTAAAAAATAAAGGGGTGAATAAAATAAAAAGGGGTGCACTCAAAATTCCAGTAACCCATGTTGATCTTACTGCACCAGCAGTTTGTTAGTGCCGTTCTGTGACAGGCTAGCCCTGGTTCTCGCTGCTTTGATCCTGAGAAGTGAATTTGAAGCTCTCAAGTTATAGCAGAAAGCAGATCTCTCTGGCTTAAGAGCACAGGCAAGGCCCGGGGTGGTAATGAACATCACACACACCCATGCAGGAGAGAGAGAGAGATAGGAGAAAGGAGAAGGAGAGCATGGCCCCGGAGGCTTTGATCTCAAGTGGCAAATGCTGATGGAAAGGGCCAATGCAACAGCTAACTTTCATTTCTTTTTGTGTGGACCTCTTCACTGCAAATGTGTCTGGATGGTTTTTCTGTGTGGGAGGGGAAACGGGTACAGCAATAACAGGATACAGAAGGCTCCTAACCACTTCTGTCATACCCTTTCTCTCAATTTCAGACGCGTTATTGGCATGACTGTTTTGTACAACGTTGTCAAAGCATGAGGTATAAACAAAGAGAATGTAAACAATTATATAACAGAAATAGGATTTACGTAACAAAAATATATAGCACGCAAGACAGCTAAAATTCATAGAGCCGGATAGATTTTATGGGTGGGCCCCTCTCCCTCAGGCCAAATGTGTAGAATACACTATGGAAGACATTAATGGGGCCCCTCAACACAACGCCAGAGAACTGCACTTTTACAATGTCACATCTATACTCGTGCAGCATTAAACGCAGCTCAGAGATATCGCCTCATGGCACTGTGACATTGGGCAGTAACTGGAGCTGTCTTCTCGTAGTATAATTCTAAATTGTTTGGATGTTTGTTTTAATTTAGGTATAGTTTCACTGAAGTTTGTGAGAATGTATTTTTTAATAAACGTTTGATAAGCGTTCTCTAAAGCCGCAGTCTGTAACTTTTGCCTCTCTACCGCCATCTCTGTCTGAACCATACAATTGCATGGTACTTTATGTACTGTGTGTTAAAATGAAGCACGTAGTCAATGAAGCCAAACTGACTGACTGATTTCCTGGGAAATGTGACACGACAGCTCATATTTCATATAATTATAAATTATTATTATAAGATTATAACCATTGTGGATTAGGGTACGGAGACTGTTTTGAACACTGATCTGTGATGCACTTGCTCAATAACTGTTTTTGTTTATTTTTAACCAAAGAAGTTACGGATTGCAGCTTTCAGTAAACAGAAAGTGCATCTCTATGTAAACCTCACCATGCTGACAGGGCCTCATATCCTGATTCCTCTGGGCAACCAGCTGGTTGTTATTTATGTCTGCCCTCTATTGCTGGGTTGTGGTCACTCAGCCTGTACTTGGTCAGAATTTGTTTTGGCTCTGGATCTGTGATGCTGGAGAGATACTCTGCCAATTCATGTTTTAGTTTTAGGGTCCTATAACACAATAATTTGTGCTGTAATTTGAATTTTATTAACTCAGTGTTCCGAATAGGCATTTTTACTGCATTTTATAATCTGACCATGTCTTAGTTTGGGAATTTCTCACTCCATCAGTCTGTTTCTATGTACAGTTTCATCCTTCTCACAGGAACAAAATGAATTTTGAGAATGAGTCATCAGTAGTTTTGGTCTACTGTCACAGAGCAGAAAATACATTTTGAATGCATTTGTGTGTTAAGTATATTTTGCCAGTGTTGCTAATGTACCATGTAGATAGATTCAAAACAGATATGGAGTAAAAGCCACATAAACAAACATAAATGCTTTAAGGCTGTGTGTGAAGTAAACTTATACGTTCCTGGTCAGAAGTTTATGACTTGTTTCTGCTGCTCTACTTACCTCTGTCTGTTCACACAGTCTGAAGAGATGGAGTCGTCTCTCCACACAGACTCGCACCTGTCGTCTGCTGTACCGACTTTGCCGTTTCCTGCCGTCTCCCGTCTCACTTGGGACCATTTATTGCATTGTAACATTTCATCCCAGTAGGATGAAGCTCATAAGAACTGCACCTGCCTTCCAGTGCTGAACACTCATACTGTTAGAGATCTAGTCTTACTGGTTGGTCCTGCTGTGCAATACCTTTTGATGATGATGTCATTAAAGAACTGCAGCTGGTAAACCTTTAAAGATAAAAAAAAACCTGACAATACTTTTACACTTGCAACTAAACTTAAAGAGATATCTTAAAGGGATTGTTCACCCAAAAATGAAATCGTTTCCATAATTTATTCCTCCTCACTTCATTTTAAACCATTTATATGACCTTTATTTCATCTGTGGAACACAAAAGATGTTTTAAAAAGTGTCAGTGGAGGTCAATAGGTGCCAGTGTTGTTTGGCTACCAACATACTTCAAAATATCTTTTTTTGTGTTTCTCAGAAGCAACAGGTTTGGAATTACATTTAAATGATGAAATAACTTTCATTTTTGGGTGAACTGTCCCTTTAAGGGGTTTTTTGCAACTGGGCCATGGCAACAAAAAACACAAAAGACACAATAAAAGTGATATTGAGGACACAGAATAAACCTGCAGTATATATTGTTCACCCAGGGAAACATGTTTGGTTTGAAACATTTTAATTAGAGAAAGAATGGCGGGGACACGGAAATGTAGTGCATGGCAAGATGACCTTTATCATTAACAAGCTGCAGGTGCTCAGAGGGACTGAGCTGGAGGAGAGGGGGGCTGCAAACGTGGCACAGAGTTCCAGAGCCATCTGTGGAAGTGGCACCATTACATCAGCTCCGGGCACGAACCTGCAGTACTGCAAGAGTGTTCTCTGGCAGAGATGGGCGGCAACTCATCACTGATTTTTGGCAGAAAGATTATTCTCTCTGGTTGAGATGGGCTGTTGGAGCGGCAACGATCTCAGCACCGGGCAGTTCTGTACTGTGTGTCCCTATTATTCTGCCATCTTGGGAGAAAGCCTTGCCTGAGGCAAAGGCCAATTTGTGTTTCTCTCTCATCCACTCAGTCACTTTTGCTCAGGATGAGTTCATATCACAGGAAATGGCTTCAGGGGATGCGGCTTGCAGCAAACAATGAGGAAATTCTCATTATGAGAAAGAAAGGGAAAAATAACGGTCTCCGCGTGGTTGCGCACCAAAAAGTACGAGTTTTGATGAACGCGCCTCCGTGCTGCGGCGGACCGGGTGGTTTAAGATATATTAGTTAATAAAGTCTTCACCTTCTCGATTTCCTCTTAGCACCAGCTTTATTTCAGAGGGAGGATGTAGGGGTTTCCTCCTGAGACCACAGAGGAACAGATTGTGGAATTACGATTGGGCTGCAGGAGTACCGGACCTGCAGGCTTCTGGCACACGAAAAATCACTGGAGCATATGTCGCCAGCATGATTCATTCATTTAAATTTATGGAGTGGAATTGGGCCAGGTAGCGCACCACGGCGACTGTCAACAGCACCTCCATCTTAACACTCTTCACATACACCCGTCCCACCACTCCGCCATATGTCCCGAGAATCACGGTTTTTAATGGACAAGGACAGCTGTATCAGGTCAGTCCTGCTTTGCACAGACACACAATAGGAACTTTTGGTGTGGAAATTAATTAGGCAGGTGCAAACACCCACCAGCTCTCACTGTTTGGCCGGGCCTCACAGTAACCTCGGTATCTGACACTCCTGACTCCCTCATTCTGTTTTGCCTGCTGATTCTGTTTGTGTTCAGGATTTGGAATTGTGATGTAAAGGTTGAGTTACACAATGAAGTCTGATTACGCTGAATGCTGCATTTAAATAAAATCAACTTTTATTATGACGAGAGAGAGCTGTGCTAATAAGACCAGTTTTCGTGGTAAGTTGTGTTTGTGAAGCAAATCACATTTATCACTATTATTGTTAATATTTCCCAATATCATAAAAAAACGAAGGTTACTACAAAAATGTTTTTAGGTAACTTTAAAGTTTTAGAGAACAGTAGCCGAGAACGTCCCCTGTTAGCTGGGTATATACTTGATAATCTTGTGTACAAAACTTTGACTTCCTGTTTTTGAGTGATCAGATTTACAATTACAAAAAAATCCAGTAGATACATTTATGAAAGACTCAACTGAGCCTGGATCACAGTCTCAGATCTGATCTCTTGGGTGTCTGACTCCTCTGAGTCTCTTCATCTGGATGCTCTGCTGAGCATGTTGCCTCCTTGCCATACTTGGCTGTGTCTGAGGAATGTGTGTGTGGGATTATGGGAACTGTGTTATTCCTTCACACTACCATCCATATGAGGACGCATATTATATATTCTTTTGGTCAGCCTAAGTTACCATTAAGTATAAGCATATTAAATACACCTGTTTTTTTATATGTCTTATTACATACAAACGCAATATTCACATGAATTAAACATGTCATTGTCCTTGTCAAATTTATTCGTTAATATATAGACCAACAAGTGCAATCATACCTGCTCTAGAACATATATATAATATTATATATAATCCTTCAGAATTATGATAACGTCTTTCTCAATGTAAATATTAATATGATACTCTTTCGGTTGGCATTACTGGTCTCTCATAGGTAAAAATGGCGGGTAAATTTGCATTGGTCTGAGTTATGAAGACAAGCATAAGGGACGTCTCAACAGCCCGACTGCCATTTATTGTTAATGTAACGTTGACTGACTTCCCTGCACTGCAGACACAATAGGTCAGAGTTTTATTTCAGCAGGTTGTCACTCAGGTACGTCTAACTCATTGAACAACGTCTGGGCATGTTTCCAGAAATATGCCATTTGAGACCACCGTTAGATATTTCCTCCACTGTTTGGGCTATAATCTCGACCTAATAGCAACACTTCAACATAAATCCATTATTCTTTTATAACTTAATGGACCTGAACCTCTAACGACGGACAGCTCCAGAAATGAAATATTACACATTAACTTAAGAGGCTTTATTGATTTCCCTTTCATACATAAAACAGCTCAGGGCAACAATACGCTGGGTGGTTGTTTGTTTGAGAACTTTTGGTGGCAAGTCATTTTAATTTTAAACTCTTACCATACCTCATTACAGAGGATCACCACAGCAGTCTCTGTGCTTGGATGGTTTATTGTTGGGTTTGTGGATTATTTAAGTGGGATTATTTAGGCGTCCCACCTAACCGGGAACGTTCTCAGAACATTGGCTAATATTCTCTAGAAGTTCTCTCAAAGTTATCAAAAAGTGTTTTTGCAGTAACATTGGTATTTTTTTAAACGTTTTATATTTTAGAAACGTTATTTTTAAGTATTTAGTGGACTGTTTTAAAAATGTTACAGAATAGGGAAAAAAATGTAATAACATTCTTATAACCAAACACTAACAACATACAAACTTTCAAAATATGTTTTTTATTACTTAATGGAAATGTTAGGGAAACATTCTTACAACCAAAAGATGTTAGCTGGGTTAAGTGGTCATCAATAGTCAGTGGACATCTCACTGAACTGAGATCAGTCTCTGTAACACTAGCCATCCTTCCCCTGAGCATTACGTCATTCTAAGCTAGAGCCTGACCAATCAACAGTCACCAACAAACCTGGCAGGATTATACAGCATATAATATGCTGACTGTGAGATATGGGTTTCTCTTTTAATATTTACATCATTTCTGAGCTGAAGGCTTGTAAAAAAAATCACCGATCATTTATATTAACATGCGATATGAAAAAAAAAGTTTTTGAGCTTTACTTTTTTTCCATTGCTACAAAAATAACCACTATGATGTAAAAAGCATATTTTGTGTATATTGTATTTCTTACAACCACCTGTTCTTAATAGTCACCTTTCTTTTCGGACCATTATTCAACAGATCCCCTGTAAATACTGCAATCGTAATGATGGCTGTAGGCAAGTAAGCTCAACTTTATTTTGACAGAGCCCAGAGTTTATTTCAGCACTAATCAAACACACTTGCTTGTAATGTGATTGGATTAGCTTGTTCAGGTGTGTTTGATTAAGGTTGGAACTAAACTCTGCAGGGCAATGGCCCTCCTGGACCGGAGTTTATTTGCCCTGCTCTAGGCTCTCATTATCCATTGGTGTCACTGCTGGACGGTGTTACTTTAGAAAAATGAGTGCTTTTCACACTAATGAGCTCCTATTTTTTAAAACTTGTGACATATTTTGTCATAAGTTGTGTTGATTCTATACTTACATTTTCATCTGCACAACCACATGTTTTTACCTTGCTTTACCTCATCAAAATAAGTTAAGCAATTTTAACTTCTTATTTTACAACTTTATTTTGCACCAGTCAAAATTTAAATTGTCAGTTGAAATGACTTGTACAACTTAAAAATTTAAGGCAGTTTTGCAGTGTGTCTCTCTTTTCTCTAAGAAAAGCCCCTGCTGAGAAATACCATGACAAGGTATATATAGTTTATACATAACATGCTGTCTGGATCATTGCCACGGAGAAGCGTTATTCTCAGTTGACTCTGAGCACGGTTTAGTCAGGTCATAGAAGTCTTTACCATATTTAAAGTCTGCATGAACTGTAGAATACGACTGCAACAGTGTTCTGATGTCATTAAAAGTCAAAAGGTAAACATGAAGGGCGTGGCTTGTGTTTTTTACACCGGGAATTTAGTGGCTCTAGGAAAGTAGGCATTTGTAGTAGCGTTGGAGGGGAGTGGCTAACAGCTCTGGCTCCACCCAAGCCATCAGACTGACATCATCAGAAAAGGAGTGCTGTTCCAGAGGGGAAGTATTTTCAGATTATGAATAAAGATTATGGGGGGGGGCACCTTATTCTTTATAAACGTTGATGTACGGATAAGTCATTTATAATAAACTCTGCAAAATTCTGAATTTTGAATTCATGGTAATCACCATGATAGATTGCAAGGTAGATGCTGTTGAGGTGGATTTTAGGAATACGATGGCCTAAGATGGCTGAGAAAAGCTACATTTAATCGATTATGTATCATATTCAAATAAAATGATTGATTATGAATAAATCATTCAGAAGAAATGTTTATTCTAAGAGCAACTGATAATTCATTTAACTGTTTATTGATCACTGATGTCGTTAGCATATTGAGCTAAACAATGCTAATATAGGATCCCTATCAAAATTCACATTGAACTCACCAGGGACTCGCTTATTTAGCTCTTATTATATTGCGACCGTCACTGAAAAGATTTCTCATGGAAGAAAATGCAAGCGTGTATTTTTAGAGCGTGCCAGCGCTGCAGATGATGTCATTAGATGCAGAGCAGGAAGCGAGTGTGAAAGTGATGCGTGCTGTTCTGAATCATTGGATTAGTTTGCAGAAAATGACGTCTGATCTCCCTGCAGTTTCCTCTCATCAGACTCTATCTGGCATGCAAACAGCTTGGATCCTCTCTGTTATCAGCCGGTGCTGTTTGCATGAAGATCACAGGACTCAGCAGTGATGGGCTGCACTGAGGTGTCAGTAGAAATGAGGCTTGTAAATGGGGCCCTATTCGTAAGTTTAGGGAACGTTCTCAGAATGTTGGCTAATTTTCTCTAAAAGTTCTCTCAACGTTATTAAAAGAATGTTTTTTTTAACATATATCATATATATCAAAAACATTATTCTTAGTTAGTGTAACGTTTTAAAAACATTATAGAATTTAAAAAAATGTTTGAATAATGTTCTTAAACCAAGCAATAACGTTAATACAAAGGTTTTGGAAGTTTGAGCATTCCTAGAACATTTAAAATAACATTTTAATGTTTTTGTTACTTAATGGTAACCATAGGGAAACATTCTCACAACCTAAAATTGCGTGTTCGATTTATTAAAGAAGTGAGGGGAGGTCTGACTCAATTCTGTGACTCAGTTTAGACTCAACAGAATCATGATTATACGAATCCTGGTGTGTCATATACAGTAAATACTGCAAAATAGTCCTATAAAAAATAAATACCATATACACATTTTTATGTTCATTGCGGTTTTTGAAGGTTTATAAACAGATGTGTATATTGTAATTTAATGTGTCTTAGTTTAGTAGCTGAGTGGAGTTAGCTCATAAAAACATTTACAAATTTAATTCACATTTACAAACTCAAATCAGTACTTAAATAAATTAAGGTAAACATTTCCCAAAATAGAAGAAGAATCTTAAATAGCTGAGGTGAAAGAAATGTGGATTCACACCAACCTCCACAAATGCTGAATAAAAAACGCTGTGCTTTGATGTGTTTGTGTTTGGACATTTATTGTGTCTCTTTATCTTTCTCTCTTTGCCGTCGTCTGCGTCTCTCCCGCTGTTGTCGGTGTGGGAGTGCTATCACACAGGTTGTACCGCGCTGAGTTATTCCACTCCTAGACAGAGGACAAGTAGCTCTTATCTGCCCACAGGCAATAAGAACAAATAGCTAGCAAGCATTCAGCAGACTCTCAATAAGAGTGTAAAAGGCCAGATGTGCAGATAGACCGATCCAATGGAGTTTAGATAGAAGAGTTAATACACAAGGTGGCCACCAGAATATGCTTTGCTAGTTCTCTCCAGTGCTGGGTTTCTGGATTCCACAGCCTGCCAGCATTTGGTCTTCTAGGGAGACACCCGCACGCATCTTTGCATACAAATGCAACACATATACATATCATTGAGAACACAAGACAGGCCCTGTTCTCATGGCCTTTGATCTTTGAGTTCTATAGATAATATAGCATATGGTCAGTATGACATTGCGTAACTCACAGTATGCGTCTCATGGTTTATTCAGTTTCTTTGAAGACCTTCTCTCTTTCCCCATCCTTCTCTTCACATTTGCCTTCCCCCAATCGCATCAAATGCTATATTTATTTATAGATCCGCATGCTGCCTCTAAACCGCAGACATTTAACGTTTCTTAAAGGCAATGGGTCACACAAAAAAGAAAATGTTAGCGTTTATTCACCCGTACGTCATTCCAGAACCCATATGACTTCATTTCTTCCATAGAACACGAAAAGGCAAAAAGAAGAGTTTTCGAAGAGTGTTCACGTAGCTCTTTTACGTACAATGAAAGGGGGGGACAGATGTTCTGAGACCCCAAACTAACATAAAAACACATAAATGGTGACAGAATTTAATGTTTGGGGGAACGATCCCTTTATTGTCTTTAAACCAAAGGCTTTATTTAGCTTGTACATTCTATATGTTTGCTCCTTATCTGTGCAATAAATGTTTGAGTAAACTAACTTTTATCCTATCTCTCTCTCTCTCTGTGTGTGTTTGAGCACTTGCCCTCAAACCATCATGGAGAAAGTTATCAAATTGAGCTCAACTTGAAAGCTGCAGCAGAATTACATAATTGCAGACAAATGTGGTACAAGCAAGAGAGCTAGAGAGCAGAGCATGTTTAAATATTTAAGCCTCATCAGTGAGAGCCTGAAGGCTTTGATAGACCCTCCAAAACTCTGAACTATGAGAAGAATAGACTTTTCCTTGCTTTTCAAATGCTGTTGTGGTTTATTCAAAATGTGAATAAAGAGGATTAGGAATCACAGAGCTTTGAAACGTCCTATGACATTACGTGGCGGTATTATTAAAGAACATCTATCTGCTAATCATGAGAGCTGATGTTATGTGGCAAGATTCCACACAAAAACGAGTTGAAATGACTCTCGTTTTATTTTATTCAGCGGTTTGTCCTACAGCGCCCGCACCAGGCATATTTCAGCCTCTATCCTTCCTGCGGCGAGACATAGAGAGGGCCACAGGTATTTATAGCTTGTTAAGCTAACGGGGAGGAGAAATAGGTCAAAAGTGGCTCATTTAGCTTGTTGTCACTAAACCTCTGGTGGCACAACGACCCTGAGCCTGTTACGCATCATCACTCAGTGACAGCCGCCCACCATGCCCAGCCAGCTATAAAATCACAGAGACAGGAGCGAATTCTCGCTGGAGCGCCAGATATTCACTGGGCCTACCCAGCTAGCCAATTCAGGCCGTAAGAACATTTCCTCAACGTTTCCATTAAGTAACAAAAACGTTAAAAATCTTATTTCGAAAGTTCTAGGAACGTTCAAAACATCGAGTTTTTTATACATTGTATTAACATTATGGTTTGTTTATAAGAACAATATTCACATTTTTTTTTATTCTGTAACATTTTTAAAATGTTCCACTAACTAAGAACACTTTTAATACATGATATTTAATATAAAAGTTCTACTAATGTTATTGCAAAAACATTTTTTGATCACTTTGAAACAACTTTGAGAGAATGTTAGCCAATGTTCTGGGAATGTTCCCTGTTAGCTGGATATCCACTTTCCACCAGACAAAGCTAAATAATGAGCAAGCTTTTAGGTGTATTTTTACAACCTGGTGTCCCATGGTTCAAAGAGGGGCGTTATGGTGCCCTTGTTTATTACATTAAGCTTATTTGCCATTTGCCAAATGGTTTTAAATTGGGTTATTATTCTCAGAGATAATCTGCCAAAGAGCGGAAGTGTCCCTTTTAAAAAGGTGGTCTCCGGTTTCATCCAATCACTGGGCTAGAAACACTTTAGTGGCTTGTAATAGTAGTAAAAGGAGTGTTGTCACTGCTATTTAATGCTATTAAAAGCAAAAATACAAGAAACCTGTGCGTTTCCTGTGTATTCTGGAGTCGTATGATCATAACCAGAATAAAATCACTGACACAAATGTTTAAGCAACTTAAAGAATGAAAGAACGGCAGCAGTATAATAAAACACATCTATATTTAATTGATTAATAATCCCAATAAACATTTCTTCCATTGTGTAATATTGAAAACATGAGTAGATATAAAAAATGAATAATAAGCTTGAAGCAACCTAACATGGTTGTTTCACAGGCTAAATTGGTTTGCTGGGCTTTGAATGTTTAGGCTTAACTTGTAAAGGCTTAAGTTAGGCTTAAGACATTTATTCAGCAGGGATTCTAAATATACAGGCGAATTAATACTGGAAACATACATTAAGGTATGGTCACAATTATGCACATTTTTGCAACGGCTTCAAACATGGCTTGGCCAATCAGAGGACTGGCCATAGATTTTCATCTTAATGTGCTTTAGCATGATGTATTTTATATCTGAAAAAGGCACATGACATCCAACGATGAACCGATGACATTCTCTCTCTCGGCCTCTCTCTTATTAGTTGCTTTAGCACCCAGGACTGTCCATCTCAGTAATTCGATGAGAGGAGCCATTTAAAGCTGCCTGGGCTTCATACTCAGTCCGTGCACAAGCACCACGGGGACTATGAGTATCGATCCGGAGCGATAAGTAGGTCAGAGAAATAGCGACTAAGAAACAGGGTTCAGTCTGACACAATTCCTCTCAGCCTCCGTCTCTGACACAGTGAGTCCATTTGCGTTCATTCATCTCAATGATTTTTCACAGCCATCTCAGTCAGGAAAGCACATCCTCTCAGCCCGGGTCGACTGGGGCCCGGTACATCCTGTTTGGAGCAGGCATCAGTCTGCTCTCACCGGCAGCTCTATGCGCCGCTTCAGGAAGCCCTGCGGAGTAGAGGTCATTGGGTTTACAGTACAGCATTTTCCTCTCCCTCTTATTTTGCATTCTTACACAACACGAGGCATAAATTAGTACTGTTTGTTCGATGGATCAAAGACACGATCATCTTTGCAATTCAAAGACCTCCGGACCTCAGAGCAGCGCACAAATGCTAATCATAAATACACCGGTGTTAAAGATCCAAAGACTCGGCTGACCCCGGGTCAGTCTAAAGAAAACCACCATGGTCATTTGTGCTGACCTGAAGCCTTGGAAAATGAAAGAGTTCCAGCGCTTTGAGTGATTAGAAATGACTAATCAGCCGTCCCTAATGACAGAACTTTAATTACGGCTCTCTGTTGAGTGCAAGCTTTGCTTTCGGCCCTTATCTGCCATCACAGGCAGTTTGCATATTTGCAGTGTACCTGAAAGGGACCGGCAGGAGCTGTTCTTATCTCAGCCTGCCTGGGATATAAAAACAGCTCCATGTTTGCAAAAGAGCCGGACCTCAGTTTGTGTGAGAGCATTTGTGGATGTTTAT
This sequence comes from Botia almorhae, assembly GCA_036877575.1. Taxonomy (NCBI): domain Eukaryota; kingdom Metazoa; phylum Chordata; class Actinopteri; order Cypriniformes; family Botiidae; genus Botia; species Botia almorhae. The sequence continues at coordinate 1,085 of JAZGTJ010004313.1, read as the reverse complement.
GTGCGGGGTAATCACACCATAATAAGCAACAGTGTGTTTTTGTTGTTGTTGTGTCTGTACACGGTTATCCACATAGGTGCAAAACACATCTAGATAGCTTTAGTCGTCCCTCACATAGACAGACATATAATTAGCAAAGCAATATCCGTGACCTCATTGTATTTGTATTCATATTCATAGAAACGCTGAAGGTGAGTTAATGTTTTGCTCAGTGCTTGAGCTTTCTCTGAACTGTAATGTAATACGTTGGGTAACTCTCGCATTAACCTCAGATACAGTTATTGTTTCTTATGAGTTACCTTTGAAGACCCCTAGGCCTTTTTATTGGCTAAACAGAAATTGCTGGCTGTGTCCAACCAATGGGCTGTGACTCATATAATTTATTCAGATTCAAATCAAGCAGCATTATCTCCAGGATAGAAAAAAGCTTAGAGGCTGGGAATAATTACAGGAATATTTCTTGTGCTCTTTGATGAATGATTTGTATATCTGATTCAGGGATTCCTTATTTGAGGAGCATGAGAACCATATTATGGGAAGGAACAATGTGATAGCTCCAGAGATTTCCTCTGATCTCTCAGATATGATTGTTCTTGCTCAGACAAACCTCTAGTGGTAGACTACAAGATCGGCCTGTTTGCACTGGACATACCTCAGGTTGCATAGCTGGGCTGTTTAAACACAGTGCTCTGTCTGGTCCGAAACTGTGGCTGCATTAGGAAGTGTTGCAAAGCACTGAGATGCCCTGCGCTGTGCATTTCACATTTATGCCAATATGAGCTTTACATTTATCAGTGTATGTGTTTCCTGGGAAACGAACCCATGACCTTGGTGTTGCTAGCACCATGCACTTCCTGTTAGTACACATTAGATTAGAATAGATCTCTTCCCTAAAAGGCCTGACTATACAAAAGTTGTCAAAAAAACCATTAAAAATGTTGTTTTAAGGTCTATGAATGGTCAAAACATCTTTATTTAAATGTTGTATTAACATTATTGCTTGGTTATAAGAATGTTAATCTCATTCTGTAACTTTTTCTAAATGTTCCAATAACTACTTATGAATAATGTTTTTGATATATATG
>JAZGTJ010004312.1:0-31391 GCA_036877575.1 Botia almorhae | reverse complement strand
CCGAACGAGAAAAACTGCGGTGACTGCAAAAGTGCTAATTCCTCCATCCCGCGCCACAGGCTCAAAGTTCCCTTGTAGATATCAGAAAGATCTGAAATATCTTTTGTGTAACACAGATACTGTAAATGCAAAGGGAACCCACAGTGTTTAAAACTAAAGACCTTTTCAATTGACACGACACAGTGTTCTGGGAAATAGTCAGTTTGTCCTTTGATAAAAATGAAAGCAGTGAGTTTTGAGGTTCCTCATCTGTGCAGAATATACAGGTCTATATCTGCTACAGCGTTGCCCCAGATAACAAGGAACGCTCTCGGAACATTGGCTCAAAAATAACGTTAACTGTTTAAAATAACGTTTTTAATGTTTTTGTTATTGTTACCTACTGGAAATGTTAAGGAAACGTTCTTTAACCGCAGATTGTCTGTCTGAGAACAGGACACCTGTCTCAGGTATCAACACTACTGTGTTAAGCCAACTGTTAAATACACAGATGGAGCAGCTTTCCACAGAGGACAAAGAAAAGGAGGAACACAAGAAAAAATATGAGAGGATGTTTCGTACTTAGCAAGTATGGTGCTTCGGCTAGAAGTCTAATACACAAAAATAAGATGTCTGTACTGTATTGTCACCGAGGCCTAGTTAAAATGCATTCATATGGGTCATCAGAAATACTATAGAGTACCGTCAAACGATACACTGTAAAAATCATAAATGGGTCGATGCCACGTGAGCATTCATTCCAGATCTTTCATCTCATACTGTCATATCTGAAGACATTTCTGCACAATCGCTCACCCGTCGTTGATAAAACGGTGCTCGCGAAAAACAGAGAGGACGTGAAGTCCCAGTTCCAGCTGCCCGACGCGTTATTGAGGATGGACACCCCATAGTTGCTGGCCTCGAGCGCTTTGGCCAAGAACTCCTCCAGTCTCTCCTCGGACAAACACTGATGCTCCTGGAGGAACCGTCGCTTGATGCCTCGGAGCTCCTGGCGCAGGAGATCTTCATACGGCAGCTCCACCGAGGAGAACACGACCGCTCCGAATACGAGATACAGGATGTAACCCAGCACCAGGAATAAAAAATACCACGCCGATTTGTTGCTTTGGATCAGGCGCACGCACGAATTACCGGTGAGGGACTGAAGCATCTTCAGCGCTTCTGCTGGGTCAGATGGTGGTGCCGTGCTCGCGTATTGCTTTATTTCGGACTGCGTGAACTGACGATGTGGCGGCGGAGCTCGAGCTCAGGTCGAACCGGGGAACGTGACGTCACGCCCTCTCGCCCACCAGGTAACGGAGAAGAGAGCGCAGCGGAAGATCACGGGCAGACTGGGAAGACTGGTTATCTGTGTACATTTGATAAAGATTATTTTCTTTATTTTGAAAGACAACGATGCCTACCAAATGTGGCCCTTTTTAACGATCCTTGTCTGGTTACGGGGCAATGTTCATGAACAAAAATACGTTAAAGAAACACTCATTTTTTTGTAAAACCTGAGCATTACATTGATGTGCAAAATTGTAAAGCAAAACGCTATGTTAAGTTTTTAAAATGATGATTATGATTATGTCATGTCAGGTTTTCGGTTATTTATTAATTTATTCTCAGAGCACACAGTGATCAATTGTATAACTTATACACGTCTGTCAAATGCATAAATGTAAACGTAAAAGATTTCCATTAGTTATACATGTGTTAAACAAGCTGTTTGGCAATAAACGAGAAAGAGAGAGAGAGATCTTAAATCTGTCTTAAATCTAAGAGTAGAAATTTACTAACATATAGTTTAACATATTTTTGTATTCTGCGATTGTATTTTATTGTAATTCCTGAGTAAGCAGGAAGCAACCTCAAAATAAAGCTGTATGTAATTCAAATGTAATTGATATATGAAAATACCACCTATATGTTTTACAGCGACAATATATATATATATATATATATATATATGGCTAAAATGAGTACAAATATGCTACTACGCCATCATGACCTCACATTTCATCACTCAGCTGAGACTTTAACCCTGTGCGGTAATAAAGCGTTTTAACTTACTGATAAATTCCTGTAAATAGTTACACATTAAGAAACTGTGACCCACATCTCACACACACACACGACTGTGATAGTTAGATTCCTTTCATTCACGCCTTGTTTCGCGCAGACCTTATAGACGTGATGCAGACGCATGCGGGCGACTGTTTCCATGGCAACAGTCTGTGCGACTTTAGCGGGTTCGTGGAATCGGGGTTCTGGTTGCCCAATAGGGTTAGTGCCCTCCTCACTCACCCAGTTGTAGAGTTTTACCTCAAATGTTTTGGGTCCAGTCCCCTTTAAAAAACTGTTCATGCTTAGATAACATAAACTATCTTTATGATGCAAAAACATTGCATCATAAAGATAAACTTTAACCTATATAAGTCTGTTTTAGGAGTATCTAAATGCATTTGTAACTGAGGAACCACATTTGTTTGATCAGTAATTTGCGTCAACTGTAAAATATTTCTAAGGAATTTATTCCACAATGGAGCATGAGGCAAACTACAAAGATAAGATGCACTTGAAAAAACAATCCTTTAAAAGTATTCCTGTGTCAAAGCAAATGGTCTAAAAGAGGACAGGCAAACAATTTATATCAAATACAAGTAGTTACATGACAGAAAGTAACAACCACAGGAGCGATTCCGCTTCTTTTTGACTTCTCAACAAAAGCTGATTTTTATTTGAATTTAGGAAGACTTCTATTCAAAAACAGATGCATAATCCGGTTTAGGCAAGATGATCTTGTTGGAAACCAGCAACAGCAGGTCTGATAAAGAGAGCCAGACCCGAGCGTGTGATATGATCTCACGAGTCATTTCAGCTCTGTTTCCTGCATGAATTTGAATGGGCTTTTAGTCATTCTGATTCACACAGTGTCATTATTGTGTACTGCATATTTGCGTATGTCTTTCCTCTGTATTGTGGACTTTATACTCATATCACATTACTTTTAGCAGGAATAAAAATAACGTGTGTATTATGGACCCACATTTCTGACAACTGTAAAATACACGAACGACACCAAGATGCTACAGTTGTATTTATTAAAGAAACTGGTTCATGTTTTTTGTCACTGAATTTCGCTCTAAGTATCAGAGTTTATTGTGGAAGATATTTGTTTTGTTTTGCTAGAGAAAGAAAACATCAAATAAAGTGTAAATACTAATTTGGAAAATATGTTTGTCATTTATCTGTATTTTAGCTGTTTTTTTTGTAATAGCGTTTTCATATCTGTGAAGTTTATTGGGCGAGTCAAGCTGTCATATTAATACGATAATATCGCCCCCTAGTGAGAAAACATGATGAACACAGTTTTTAAACAACATGGAAGCATTGAATAAACAATAACATACAGTTTATGTAACTTATATTTAACGTATTCCCTTTAAATGTATATACAAGTTTATTATTGTAATTATGATATTAAAATTCAGACACAAGACACAAAAAGGGGCAGATGGATCTTTTGCAGTCTTTTGTTCTGCAATTCCAGGACTCGTCCGATCGGGGCGGCCGCGATCCGGTCGGCGGGTCGGGTGTCTTGCACGAGCTGCCGTAGAGTGTGTCACTCCCTCCGCAGCGGCTCGCTGGAAACATGGCGTCAGTGCGCACACGGGCGAGCCTCAACTCTGCAGACGGATAGAGAAATAAAGTGTGCACCGGGACACATAACGCACACCTGCCTTTGCAAAGTCGTGCTTTATCTTCATGGACATATTTTGATTCGTGCACGGGTGAGAGGAGAGTCATTCCGTCAATTATGGAGCCTCCGGATGGAAGCAGGTAAGAGAAGCGCATCAGAGCCAGTGCGTGACTGTGTGTTTTAGATACGGTGTGTACGGGCGATCACGCAACTACACCACAGCCGGGATTCACGACACGCTGCCAAATAGTGCTCCTATAGAGGCGGTATGGAGTGAGACGATTGGGCATGCGCGTAACAGGTCCAACCTGCATCCTGTCAGAAAGTGATCCGCTTTGCAGCGCAACGCTGGGCAAAAATTTACATTAAAGTTGCAAACTTTTTGCGTGCCATTTAAAACCGCTACCTCAGAGAAAGCATGTGCAAGACCGTATCTGTTTCTGTGACAAAGGCTCAACGTTAATGGAAATAAGCGGAGCTGTAGGTAAGGTAATTGGATTGTGTCTATATGGATAAGCATTGTGTTCAGCTAGCGCGCGAGTTGTGTATATGTATATGTGTGTATATTTACTTATGTATGTATGTATGTGCGTTGTAAACTTGTGAATAGGACGGTATGCTATTTAATTGCAACGTTGCATGGACGGATCACGGTATATCAGGTACTGATCCCTGAGTGTGATCATAAACTTTTTTGTGTCGGTTTAAGTTTGTTTGCATCATTTCTTCGCTGTTGTTAGAGTTGCACAGGAAAAAAAAATACCCACAAGTTCGTCCGATTGCCGGTTGTAAAATATCAAGCCGGTCTATTAGAAGTGTGAGTCTAAACATTCCCGCACTCGCGTTGAGGAAATATTTGATTTGTCATTCCCAGAAATCACCCGTCTGCCCACAGCCGAGCAGGAAATCTGGGATTTGATGTGATTTGTAGTGTTGCAATCAGGGAATTGGGGTGTTTGTGTGTTTTGGCACAGATGTTTTTGTTCCTGGCATTTTACTATTTGGGGGTTCTTTTGAGACCGGTGTGCATTGCACAGCTTGTTCTGGCAGCTTGTTCCCCCATAGCTCGTATTGGCCCACAGCCACATGCTTGTTTGCGGCGCATTATTTGCTGTCATAAATAAACGTTCAAACTGGTTCTCTCCTGTCACACTAACTTCTGCATCCAAACGATCAGGGGCAGAAAGCGTTGTTTGCTCACTGCAATGTGCGCACGGCAGATAAAGTTTCCTGGAATGTATGCTGGGGTTTGCTTTATATTCTCGTCTATTTTGACCTCACACAACGTCACCGAGAGTTGGCCCTGAAGATGCCTTTCTCCAGAATGCCTTGTTGTGTCTCTTACTGCTCTCCACACCCCTTCTAGTAATTCTTTGTGATAAACTGAGTTCAGTGGAATGTGTTAAGGACATTCCTGTGTTGAAAGCGAGATGGGAGGTTTGATATGCATTAAGTTCATGTTTTCTGTGCAGTTTTGTGTAAACTGGCCTGCGCATGGCATGCAGACATAATTGCTTCCTGTGGCAGGATACTATGTCTTGCCCTCGCGCGTTAATCCGAGGTCAGACGGTCGCGGTTATCAGTGCGGGGTTCTTGCACGGTTATCAGTTCAACGCTGTGAGATCCTTGGAAGCAGTGATGTTGTGGTGAATGTTATCAGATGGTGTGAATGAGTTATTATGAAGGAACTCGTCTGTTCTCATACGGTACTGATGTTTGACTGTATAGCATGCTGTAAATCCGTCCCTGTTCATTGATGACCACAGACGTTCCTCAATTCCAGGATGTGGCGCATTAAAAGAATGTCGACCCCGCGTCTGGAGGCTGGAACTCATTCATTTGTTTCTGTGGAGCAATGCTTCAGACGGCTTTACTCCCCTGTCCTCTCTTGATTTTGTCAGAAGGAGAGTATCGTAGAAGTTTTGCAGATTTACTCTTCTGGTCTGACAGCCCAGCTTTTTAAAACAAGAAGTGACTCGATCTTATTCGGTTTGTTTTTTAAAGGATGACGCAAACAAACAGTTGCAACACGGATTTGCTGAAATGCATCAAATGCGATACTTTGTGACACAGCTGTGCTTTCTGAAGTCAAACATGTAGTTTCTTTGAAAGCCTCTGGATGCTTTCTTCTCAGCGTGCATCATTTACCTCATAAGTTATGTGTGTTTCGTGGGTTTTAGGTATGTGTTTAGCTCACAGTGTCCACAATGTCCCCTTTTCTGCTTCAGGAAGGAAGTGCCAAGCTGATACACACGCACATCATGCAGAAGCGATCGTTTCCCAGCTCGCCTTTAGTTTCTCACATAATACCTTCTTTTATGGCCTCAATTGTGCAGAGAGGGTGTGCACCAGGGTGGAGGTTAGAATAGCAGCTTATGTCGAGTTCTCTGTGCAGAGGTATCAGCTACACTCTCCGTCTCATACACAACACATTGCTTTTTTCCCCTGAATTCTCATGTCTTTGTGTCGCCCGCCCACACGCAGTCATTCTGCCCCGTGGCTTCAAACGAACATGATGTGGACACAGGAAATGATATTGTACAAATCCGTGGCAGAGTGATGGGAAATAGAGCGAGGGAAGTGGCTTGTTTAAAATTAGAGGAAGCTCGCTGAAGCGTTCCTGGAACTCATTTTTCTTTCTTGGGTTCATTCATCCGCGGCCAGCATCAGTCACACTGCAGAAAGCATGCACGGGCTGTACGGTCTGTAATTATGGAAGTGAATCATAGATTTAATTGTGCTTGTAAGAGGCTGTATTTAAGTGACCGACCTTTTCAAGAGACCGACTGAACAAGAGAAGTTGGTTTCATTTAGTTTAGGTCATGCAGTTTGAAAAGAATATAAAGATATTTTGTTTTCCTGCAGATGTTGACCTGGCAACGTGCTTTACGAGGAAGTGCACTTACTGTGTTGTGATAAGTCAATACGACACACATGCTGCAGTTTTTGTTCTTTCAGAATAAGGAATGTTTGTAGGCTTGGAGGAGTTTTGGGATGTTGATTGGCTGTTTGTATGAAGCGGAGGCGGAGCTACGCGACAGAACGGAGCTGATTATTGGATGTGCGGTTTAGTAATGGCTCGCTCACTCTCCAGTTTCTGGAGGTTTATTGCAAGTTAAGCAACAGTTTTGTGGAGGCTGAAAAATTTAACTTTATGCAATAGATAATTTTTGTCATTTATTTCCCCTCATCATATGAAAAAATACAGTGCCCTCCATGTGTCTTCAGACAGTAAAATAAAAATTGCAGTTTGGTGTGGATGAAGAAATCTTTTATGATTAAAAGATGAATATCATACGTTTTCACTGCTTTTTCTCAGCTCATTCGTCTTCATCTTGGCTTGTGTGTGTTCTTGCCGAACACAAGACTGCAGAAGCGATGGACAGAACTGATACTACACACACACTGCTTTTAATATGTGAACAGATAATGCAACAGGACACAGCTGATCACTTACAAACACAACTGTGAACCAGCTGTCCCAATACGTACATGTATTTTGTGCATCATTTCAAAGCAGCTTTGTAGACTTATAAAGGCTGTATGACGCATCAGACATTTTTATTAGTAAATTGTTCATTTGCATTTATTAGTTCATTTCCATTGTAATAAACATTTATCTTTATTTGCCGGTGTTGTTTATTGCATTAGTTCCTAGGAAATATCAATTACGCGATATCAGGGGATCAGAGATGAAAAATCACTGAGGCTCATTGCAGGTCAGTGGAGTTGTTTACTAACAGAGTCTCTGACCGTATGTCCAGTGCATGTGAGAGAGCTCCTTCTGCGCTCACATGCACATACATATGAACTGAGAACTGAGAAGAAGCGCTGACGTTTCAGGTGGTTTTGTGTTGTTTGATTCAGGTATGTGACATCATGTCTAGCTGTTTGTCAGTGTTTTTAAATCAGAGCTTCAGGGCCTCCATCCATCCGTCAGTCTGTCAGCAGAAATTGAGGGAGGGGGAGGGGGGGTTTAAATATGTGGTTTACGAGGACACAAATGTGTATAATGATGTATAACAATGTAAACATGGTTTATGGGGACACTTCCTATGTCTTCATGTTTTCTGTGAGGGTTAGGGGATAGAATTTAGAGTTTGTAGAGTATAAAAACCATCAAGTCTATGGGGAGTGCTCATAAACCACATATGCTGACGTGTGTGTGTGTGTGTGTGTGTGTGTGTGTGTGTGAGTGTGTGTGATATTGGCAGCAATGCACTGCTAGCAGGCCTCATGTCTAGGTTACATAAGTTAGTGGCATGACTTTGTTGTTCCCTGTTGTCAGTGACACGGTGTTCTTTTTGGTTTTTGGCCACATCTATAAACATCATTTGAAAAATCACTTCATTTATTTCCATTCCCTTATGTTTATTACAGGCCTGGACTTCCTTTGATTTTTCTCCAGAACACAAAATGGTCTTTAAACAGAAACATTTAATCCGCCGTATCAGCCACTAAAGATGAGTGTGCCAGGGCGAGACTCACAGAACCTGTCGGTAAATGTGAACTTCTGTACTGCGTTTCATACACTCATTTCCTGCGTGTTTCTGAGCACCTGTGAGAATATCGGTAGATGATATTGAGAGAGTCAGAAAAAACTCTTAATTAATCTTAATCATTAATCAGAATCAGTGTGCAGTTGATCTAAACTTTAAACCTGATTCGTTGTTTCCTTTTTCTTGATCTAGTTTTCTCTTGTAAGCCATTTCGGAGCAAATACATAATATTAAATAATATATAATACATATAATGCATAATAATGCATGTTAAGTATCAGCAAAAGTCTGAAAAATATGAATAAATGTTAAAGCTGCAATCCGTAATAGTGTCGGGTTAAAAATAAACATCAGTTGTTGAGCATGTACATAAATCAGTGTTTAAGCCTGTTTCCTTACCTTACCTGATTCACAACAGGAAGTTTGTAATAATGTTTTAACATTTAAGATGTCGGATTTGATTTTGTGGGAAATGTAAGTTTGGCTTCATTTGACTTCAACCTACATCATGAAAAGTATGTTAAGTAACCTGCAATTTTATATTTCAAACAGAGATGGTGGTAGAGGCATAAATGAGGCATTGCAGCTTTAATGTTTCATAATGTAATCAGCCAGCCCTGTGACTTGCCATTTGGCACAGGGACTCGCAGTCCACGTGTCGCCAGCACACAATAGAGCGCTGCGGCCTCCAGCAATGACTGCAGCGGCGGGTGGGGTCAGAGTTCATTGCCCTCCCTTGACTGCAGCGAGGCAGATGTTGCGCCGTTTGGTTAATGGCTCTAACATTCCATTTCTATGTGATTCGTTCCTAGTAAACTTGGACGCAGTATTTAGCAGAGCAGAGCTGCATATGCAGCAGTAAATCAACAGCCTAAGTTGCTTTTTGTGCTGGGGGCTGCGACGTTCCCGCGGGTTGCATGCCTTTCAGTGAGGTGGAATTGCGCCGACATGGAATTCTCTAGACCTTCTCCGCTTTGGTGTTTAAGCAGCATTCACCGGAGGCACTTCATGACAACCAAACAAACAGCCGAAGCCGTGTGATTTCAGCGTTTCCTGTCATTCCTGAAGGCTTTGGTCACTGTTAGACTCTACCCAGGGCTGCACCTTCAAATACAAACAATCCATCCATGTCCCAGAAGGCAGTTCAGAATTTCGGCAGAATGTTGGATGAGAGGAGCTCTGTACCCGGCATTCAACTGTTTCCGTTCAGATGATATTTACACGTGACAGAACGTTTGTTAGATGTTAAATGGCGGATGGGTGGGTTTGTGTCAAGCAAGCTGTGTCTGGATGTTCTGGCACGAGGACCACAATGCTCTGCAGCAGGTGTTTGAGGAACTTTGGGGCTGCCCGCAGACTCCCTGGGGGACTGTGGCTAATTTAATGTGTGTGAGGGGCAGATGGAGGACTCGGGGCTCAATCAAAGGCTGACCCCACTGTGAAACTGATTCCCTCTCTGTTGCCTCACAATGGCCCCAATATGAATGTCATTCTCCCACACACTCGCATGCAGACACGCACGTGTCCAAACACACCAACACACAGTTTGTCTCAGCCTGGTGGTGAATTTTGAACCAGTTTGCTCCCTCCCACCAGCCAATTGAGTTCATTTTTTGTTGCTCTCTGTCTGTGTGATGGATTTTATATTATGTTGTTGTTTTAAGCCTCTTAAAGCACTCAGCAGGATTCAGGATCAGTGTAAAGTGGCCTGCAGACATTTTTCATTGAGGTTTATTTCTCCATTGAGTTTCATTTCTATTTTTTGAGTCATGAAAAGAATAATTGTGTAAATGAAATGAGAAGAGAACGGACTCCTCTTTTCACCCCAAAATGAATTTGTTTTTCCATCATTTACTCACCCTCACGTCATTCCAAACCTGCATAACTTTATCTTGTGGAACACAAAAGAAGATACTTTGAGAAATGTCTCGGTGGTTTTGTGTCCATGCAATGGAAGTCACAGTTGTTTGGTTACCAGCGTACTTCAAAATGTCTGTTGTGTTCTTCAGATGCAAAAAAGTCATACAGGTTTGGAATGACATGATGGTGAGGAAATGACGGAAATGTTTCATTTTTGGGACAATGTCCAGGTGTCCGTGTGAATGCTTTTCTCCTCACAGATACTTCAGGCACTTTATTTTCCTTGTGTGCCTGAATTAAAATGGTTTTATTTACAAAGCCATTATTGTGTCACATTGGTGTTGTTTGTCTCTGTCTGCTGTGCAGGCTGAGGGAATCATCTAAAGACGCTGAGGTGGATGAGTCTTCAGATGAGTCCGTCCGGGAAGAAGAGGCTCTCTACAGCACCTCCCCTCCCCTCACCGCACGGCAGATAAAACTCGCCTCCAACAAACACCAGAGAACTGGCCAGGGGTCAAAGGGCAAAGGTCAGAGCATTACTTGTTGCCAATGGTCCCCCAATAACGTAAGCGCTGGACAGTCATGTGACATGTTGCACATTTCAGAGTCTGGATGTATAATATCCTGTATATCCATTGCTATATGAAGCAGTGGATCACCGACTTTCCAGAGGCTATAGAATGCTTATATATTGCTACTATATGATGACTGATAGCAATAATAAAACCTATTGTTTATGCATGTGAATATACAATACAATTTGGTAAATGTAAACGAGACCCATATGCAATAAATCAAAGGAATAGTTTATGCAAAAATGCAAATGATCTTATAATTTACGCACTCTGAAGCCAAGCTAGGTGTATATGACTTTCTTTCTTCGGCCGAACACAGTCTTGAGAGTTGTATTAAGTAATATATTTTATAATACATTTTCAAATTTATAACAGCAATAAATATTGTCTGAGATTTCGAAGCTCCAAAAAAATGCATCCATCCATTATCCTAAAAATAGTTCATTTAGTGAACTGTTTCTTTACCATTATTGAAAATTAAACATTTATTTCCAAATATATTGGATAACAATTTTAACTATTTTAAAAGCAGGTCTACGTGAGATATGATTTGTCACGAGGACCAATTTTCCACCATGAATGGAAAATCTCCCCATATGAGGCATCTATAAGGGGAATTCCCTTACATTTTCAGAAATTAATCGCAGACCATGTTTTCTGTTGTTTGTGCTTGTGCGTAATACAACAAGGTCGGTGGTGAGGAAAGCAAGGCCAAATGTGAGAATTAGGTTGGGGAATTTGCAAACACATATATATGTTTGGTTCACATCTGTTTCCTCTACAGAAAGGCCGGGTTCCTCCAGCCCATCCTCTCAAAGAGAACGTGAGGGGGCAAAATCTGCCGAACCTCCTGAGGATCACAGCTACAAGCAGGAGAAGAAGCATCGCTTTAACCAGCGCTCCAACGAACGAGACAGCAAGAGGACTTTGGAGGGGTCCTTCATGCTGGAATCGGTGTCTAGGCCCAGTAACATCGGTTCTAGAAACATGGATCCTCGCAGACCCTACCTGAGCCTGGGCATGATCCCTGTCCGCCCGCACCGGCAGACCTCACGCACAGACTGTCCGGCGGACCGCCTCAAGTTCTTCGAGACCCTCCGGCTGCTGCTCAAGCTCACCTCCATGTCCTCCAAGAAGAAGGAGAAGGAGCAACGTGGCCCAGAGAACACCTTCATGGGCCAGAACAACGAGGTGATTTGGTTGGAGCTGCAGGCCTGGCACGCTCGTCGTAGCATAACAGAGCAGGACCTGTACCTGTACACGGCCCGACAAGCCATACCGGACATTATCAACGAGGTGCTGCACTTTAAAGTGGACTATAGCAGCTTAGCCGAGCACAAGAGCAACCTCACTACAGAACTGAGCAACTCCTGTCCTGGTGAAACCAATTGCAAGAGCAATCCATTTAGCTTCAGCGCTTGCACCATGTCTTGGGGTAAGATTGATGCTGCGGCTCCCTTCTCCTCTGCGCTGGAGTGCCGGGAACACCTGCAGAGACAGCGAGTGGCTTTCGATCAGGTGAAGCGGGTGATTTCGCTGTTGGAGTCAGTGGAGGCTTTGTACCCATCTCTCCAAACATTGCAGAAGGACTATGAGAAGTACGCGGCTCGGGACTTCCAGGGCAGGGTGCAGGCGCTCTGCTTGTGGCTCAACATCACTCAGGATCTCAATCAGAAGTTGCGGGTGATGGGCACCGTGCTGGGCCTCAGGGACCTTTCCCGCATCGGCTGGCCCATCTTCGAGATCTCTTCACCTCGGTGCTCTCGTGGCGACGAGGATGAGGAGGCAGAGGAGGACGAGAGCGAGTCCACCGCTACCTTCACGACAGACAATGAGGTTGAGGAGAGGACTTTGAGTGAGGCGACTAGCAGCAAAGAGCAGTCGCCCCGCCTCACACCAAAGTTTTCGCGCCTCATGTCGGAGGATGAGTTTCTCTCGCGGGACGAGACCCACTGCTGTCCCACAGCCATCTACAGGCCGTTTGTGGATAAGGCACTTAAACAAATGGGGCTCCGAAAACTGATCCTCAGGTTGCACAAGCTGATGGATCGCTCACTGCAGAGGTCCAGAACTGCACTGTTGAGCCACATGCCGGCTCAGGAGGTGAGGAGGCATCTTATAACTTCTGATTGCTGGCAGGAACATTAGTTTGGGAGTTGCTTTTGGGGGTGGCTGTTCATGTTTTGTGTTTCTTTGCATGTTTGCCATCACAGTCAGCCCAGATTATGTCAGCTGACCTTCTTCTGCACTGATTTTGAGGGAAATCATATAAAAATGTGTCTTCATCATTCTTTAGTAAAAATCATAATCAAGTTATCTCAAATATTTAATAAGTAAACATACTTCTTAAACCAGGTTTGACCACCCTAAGCTGATTTTCTGATCCAGCTGGTCTCTCGACCTGACAAACCTGACGCTCAGCTGGTTTAGCTGGTCAGCCTTTAAGTCAGATCTGCTGAAAATTGCCTGAATGTCTTCTAACATGTCACATATTCGTCGTCAGTGTAAATGTTTTACATTCATAACCAGAATCTGATACTGAAATCATGTACATATCCGTGTTCCTCTTGCTCTGTTTCTGATAGTTGTCAGTGGTGCCGGGTTACTCTTTGCAGTACTGTGACTACCTTCCAGAGCTATCTCGTCACCTGTCCAGCCCAGTGGAGGAGGAGGCGGAGTCTGGGCGGGTATCGTGGGAGGAGCTAATGAACATGGACCTGCCTTCGTTCCGGCCGGCCTTCTTGGTGCTTTGCCGCGTGCTGCTAAATGTCATTCACGAGTGCCTGAAACTGCGTCTTGAGCAGAGGCCTGCAGGAGAACCGTCCTTGCTCAGCATCAAACAGGTCATTACTTACTGTACACACACTTACTGTATAGTTGTGCCATCAACATGCCAGTGTGAGGGGAAAACTCCCAATTCTGTCTCCTGTGTTTGGCGAGTCTGCCAAACCAGTGTGAGGTACCGGCGCACAACTAATTCACATCACATAAAAATGATTTAAATTGTATTTAATTAATTTAAATGATAAAAATGACAGATTTGTGTGTTGTAGCTGGTGCGAGAGTGTAAAGAGGTTCTCAAAGGTGGGCTCCTGATGAAGCAGTACTACCAGTTCATGCTGCGCGGGGTCGTCACGGACCCGCGGGGTCTACAGACTAACACCAACATCGATGAGTTTGAAGAGGATCTCCACAAAATGCTTGAGGTGCGATTTTGAACCAGCTATTGTTGTGACTGGAGCTCATAATCTCTCGTGTGCTTTTAAAGTCTCCTTGTTGTCAGTAATTTCATCTTTAAAACACATCTATGATCATCAAATTGAGTATTTAAACACTTTTCCTGTGAAAATATGTTTGTAGCGTAATTTGTGGCTGTACACCCTAACTTCATTTATTATATGCAGATTCATGAATATGCAGATTAGTTCCCGCCTCCACTCAATCGCATCAGTTCGCATCCAAACATTCGAGTGTAATATGCCCAGATTTTGCATAGCGCGTTTGTCTCTGTGATAAACGTGCGTGACTCTCTGTAATTGACAAAACCATTGTGGATATTAATAACAACGTTGTTGGTAGTACAATTCCTTCACTGTGACTCAGTGGGGTGGTTGCGTGTTTGCTAGCTGCTAATCTGTGCAAGTGATTTTCAAGGCGGCTCTCTTTTATTGCATGTCTTGTTTCGTGTTCTGTGCGTGCAGGTGTACTTCGACTACATGCGCAGCTGGATCCAGATGCTGCAGCAGCTGCCTCAAGCCTCTCACAGTCTGAAGAACCTGCTGGAGGAAGAGTGGAACTTCACCAAAGTCATCACTCCATACATCCGTGGCGGAGAAGCGCAGTCCGGGAAGCTCTTTTGGTTAGTCACTGGTTGCACCAACTTTATAATTGTACTCCACATTTAAGGGGTTCAAATATTCAGCTTCTTCAAAAAGTGAAGGGCAGACAACAAAAAGTGTGTATGCAGGGTGATTAAACTGAATTCATTCAGCGATGTGAGACATGCATTTTTGGTGATCGGATCACAGGGGGTCTATGCTAAATGTGAAAATGGGTTTGGTCTCAAAAACGTTTTGTAATCAGATCACTCAAACCTCAGAGGTGTGGCATACACAGACAGTTGTGAAGCACCACCTACAATCATACTGTTGTGTTTCAACAGGTTTAAAAAGATTCATTTTGACTGCTACATATTTATTGTTACTGTTATCTGACGCATACAGTCGTGTCATCAGACACCCTCCCTATTACATCTGACAGCTGTGAACAGTAACGTTACTCCACTTCTGATTGCATCTCATGGGATTAATAAATGCATCCTTGTTTGTTTCAGTGATATTGCTGGCATGCTGCTAAAATCCACTGGAGACTTCTTGGATGCCGGCCTTCAGAAGAGTGGCAACGAGTTCTGGGAGTGTGCAGATGACAGCACCGCCTCAGACGAAATCAGGTGTGTCTCAGAACACTTAATGAACAATAATCCGCTCTGAACACGGTGTGTGAGACTCGCAATGTGTGTGGAATGTGTGTTAATTGGCTTTTCATTATGCATTTCAGTGATGTCTGACATGCTGTCATTGTGTTCCGTCCAAAAAATATCTTTTGCCTGAAATCTATTGAACAGTTTGGTTATAAGGAGGAGCTAAAATTGCGAAGTAGGACAAGAGGAGGAGTGTTGTCATGACAGCAGTGTTAATTTGTAAATTTGTTGTACAAAAACAAACGTACAAAGTTAAGAGAAACCCTAAACATTATTTTAAAAGCGCTTCTGCGCTCGTGGCACCGAACAGAATCGTTGCCTGGGCGTTTAAGAGGTCAGAACAACATTGGCTTAACCAGTGGGGTTAGTTTTTTTGGTGCTGGTTTTAGGTTTTTAAGGTCTTTGGTTTTGGTGCTGCTAGTGGCAAAGAAATCACATTCTTCATTAATTCACTTTCACTATGCATAACTGGATTCTGTTGGTTCAGGTAGTTCACTAGAATGATTCTGTTCCAGGTAAAACAACTGCGCTGTTATCATCTAATCAGAACACTTGGCCAAACCTAATATATAATAATAATATATTTGATTCATCTTTCAGCATTAATCACATTTTCATCTCTGCAGACGTTCCGTGATTGAGACGAGTCGCTCACTCAAAGAACTCTTTCATGAGGCCAGGGAGAGAGCCTCGAAAGCGCTGGGCTTTGCCAAGATGCTGCGCAAGGTGAGCCAATCACAGGCACTGTGACTTCTGCTCGTTCCTGCACGGTGGTTTGTACCTTTTTAACCTCTTTATTCACTCTTAGGATCTTGAGATTGCGTCAGAGTTTAGCCTGACCAGCGGAGTACCGTCTCTCCTCCAGGCACTGAAGTCCAAGAATTACGTTAAGGTAGTAACGTGATTCTCTTTGTTATTGATAAACCGCTGTAATGTTTAAACCACATGAAGTGGAGTTTATTTGTCTGTTTTCGAAGGTCCACATTCCAGGACTGGAGGAGCTGCAGGTGTTTGTTCCCTGTGGTCTGATGGGGCAGCGGATGGTCATCTTGCAGCTGTTGAATGCGGCTGCAGGAAAGGACTGCTCCAAAGAGCCAGATGAGATCCCAGAGGATGAAGCCTACCTCCTGATGAGCAAGCACGGAACAGGGGAATCGAACAACGATGGTGCCTGGGCCGAGTGGAACGGCACTGTTCTCAAACTGGTACCTCAGATGGAGACTGTGGACACATTACGGGCCATGAAGGTATGAGCTTAGGTGTTTACCTCAGACCTTTATTATTTTGCAATCCCTCTGCAGTAGATAAATAGGCCTCCACACCTTCAGCTATGTCACTTCCTCATTCCATTCCTGATTCCCAGGTGGACAATCTTCTGCTGATCGTGATGCAGTCTGCGCACCTGGTAGCACAACGCAAGGCCTTCCAGCAGTCCATGGAAGATCTTGTCACCCTCAGCCGGGAGCAGACCTCCAGTCAGCCCCTTATCGTCTGTGCCCTGGAGCAACTCAAGGTGATGCAGACCTACATCTCATGGCCCCAACCGTGTTTCCTTCAGTCTGTTCTCATTTATCAGCAGCTCGCTGCTTGTTTTGTGGAGTTTGTGGAGACCTACTTTCGTATCCTATCTAGCAATGGTTTCACTCTCCTACATGTAACGCTGATAATGCGTTTAACTAAACGGTGCTTGTGTCTTCTCATACGCTGTCATTTAGAGAGATCCGGGCCGGAAGTAATAATACAAAAGCACCTGCGAGTCCCAGTTTTCGGAGCAGCTAGACTTTCGATGGTTTTGCTTTAGTTGAGTTTGGCACACGCTACATTGTTCTAGCTCATTGGAATGAGTCAAAACCCCATAGCAGTGCAGCGGTGAACTTTCCTCCACAAACAAGAAGTTTGCAAATAAAACATTAGTTTAACCTACGTGTACGTTCATGCATTTGGCAAACGCAGTTGTTCAGTGTTAAATTGCATGAAAGATGTACATTTCATCAGTTCAATGCATGTTCACTGCGATGCAAATACGTTTGCTTTGCATTGCATTGCATTGTTTAAAAAAAGCAATTCTGTGCTTTCAGAATGAGGCTCTCCAGCTGTGCATCAAGATCAACACGGCGATCGACCGAGTGGATTACATGTTCACGTCAGAGTTCGAGGCGGAGGTGGAGGAAACAGAGAAAGCTACACTGCAGCAGTATGACAGAGAGGCCATGATCCAGGGCTACAACTTTGCTTTCGAGGTCAGAGCCCAAGAGGAGTGTGGGAATAACAGTTCTTCATTGTACTTTAAAAATTAAGGGTGTCATTTTTTTGTGGATCTGTTTGAACACTCTCCCACTCCCCCATCAGCTATTGGTCGGTAAACAAATAGTTGTGTTCCAAATTCGTGCTATTGGTTGCTATGTTGGGCTGATAAGGATGCTCAAACAAACGGAGCAATGTTTTGATGCAGTCACCGCCGGAAAAAAGCTTACTTATTGCCTTTTCATATTAAACTGGCATAGGAAATTTTAAATATTTAAAAATATTTTACCATCAGAAAATGACACACTTCACCTTTAAGCCTGCCAAAAACAGGCAGCTGTGGTGTGTTGGTGTAGTAAAATAAACAAGTGATTGAAGAGTTTCCTCGTTCATCACTTCCTAACACGAGTTTCTGTTTTCTCTGCAGTATCATAAAGAGGTTGTCCGTCTGATGTCCGGAGAGTTTAGGCGGAGGATAGGGGAGCGCTACATTGCTTTTGCTCGCAAGTGGATGAACTTTGTCCTCACAAAATGTGAAAGCGGAAGAGGCACTCGTCCAAGGTCAGTAGGCTCTGTCACAAAACTTAGTTGCTGTCTACTGCCTTTATAGGCAACTGGCTTGTAAGGGAGCATTTTACCATTATAGAACCTATGGAAGTGATTGATGTGGAACACTCCATAGGCAACATTATCGTGTGAAGATATTAGGCTAAGCTAATGATGCCATATATTATATTAATATTATAATATTGTGTAAAATTTTAGACATCGTTTTTTTGTCTGTCACATTGTATATATTCAGTTTTTGGAAATATTTTTGGAAATATTTCAGTTAACTGGAAGGAGATAAAAATGAAAGCTGTCATAATTTTGGCCAAAAGAATGTGTCTTTCATGGCTGCCTACGATTTTGGGCAGCCTGCGTGTTGGGATTCCACCTATGACCTATACAATGCTATCTATGTAGGCAGCTAACTAGGTTTTGGTACAGAGCCAGAAAACGTTTCCAGCTTCTGGAATAATATTGCCACATTGTTCTTTGATCATGCCCATGAGTGTGAGGTTGTATTTTTGCCTCGTCTCCAGATGGGCGACTCAGGGATTTGATTTTCTTCAGGCGATTGAGGCAGCCTTCATATCAGCTTTGCCTGAAGATGACTTCCTGGTGAGATATCGCTTTCCTGTGGTTTAAGTAACTGTTAAGGGTCGTAACTGAGTTTCTAACAGGTAGTTAATCTGGTGTGATGTAGAGTCTTCAGGCGCTGATGAACGAGTGTATTGGGCATGTTATTGGGAAACCACACAGTCCAGTAAGCAGTATGTACTTTGGTAAGTGATCTCCCCCAAACATCCCAGTTACTTCATTTATAATAAGAGTCTGTCACCACTTGTTTATTTGCTTATTATGCTAATGATAAAGCGACTATAATTAGTTATTTATTAATTTTTTTAAATTAATTTAATCATAATGACTCCCACATATAAGTTTGAGTAAATTTAGGCACAAACACGTAGATGTGTTTTGAATAAGTTACTGAAAGGATTTTTGGCAACGCTTTACGATCAGGTTCCATGAACAATCAACAATTTCTTTGACAGCATTTATTAATCTGTGTCAATGGAAGTTCATGCAAATAAGCCTTCAAATTGCAAAAGCCTTCAAATTGCAAAGCTTATTTTTCCCCCAAAAATGTTGTTCAGTAACCCGTGGTACTGCTCTTTCATCAGGTTCTCGGATGAAAGTCCCCCGTTGCCATAGCGACCCTCCAAATCCACACCTCTTCATCCCCTCATCTCACCCTGAGGGCTTCAGGTAGATTGTGTCCCGGGTCTTCAGCACAAAACCAGTAGCACAACCAGTCCACCTCCAGTCCATGTTAATACCCTTGTGTTTGCATGTCCATGTGCTCTGTTGTTTAATCTGGAGGAGGGTGTCATTTAATGAGTCATGCTTTTATTGATGCTTTAACCATAATCTGTGCTGCTAAGTAGAGCCTTACATGAGTGTGTGTATGTGTGTGTGTACTGCTGTGTGAAACTCACACACGCCTTCACATCCGAAGCAAAATCCTGAAGCTGTCAGTGTTTGTTTCCGACAGCTCTCGGAGTCTCCCGTGTGATCTCCGTTCACAGTTGTGCCCCCCAGGTCCCCGCCCCGCCCCTCCGCTACCTGCCGGAGAGCATGGCCACGCCACCAAATCCACCGGCACCGCCCCTAATGACATCAGGTAGTCAGGCCCGCCCCCTTTTCACGCCCACATGGAGCTCTGCAACACTCTAAAACTCACGCCTATGTCAGAACAGCATCTCTCGTGGGCTCGCGTGTGGATGCGTAATCGAATTGGCCAAATATATGAAATGCAGAATGTTTTATGCTGGCTACAGCATGACTGGTCCTCAGAACAGGCTTCAAATGTTGCTTTCCTCGAGCTTTTTCTCATTCCTTCACTCAAGGCCACGAGCAAGACGTGTTCTAAAATGCTGTTTGCACACAGGCTGTTGAGATGTTAAAGGGGGTCGTATCTGAGGAATCAGACGCTCTCTGATCTTTTGAGATGAATGTGTGATATGCTGTAACTTGTATTTATGCTGTGCATAAATACAGAGAACAAGCTAGTCAAGGCTGTGCATTAAAATCCGTTTGATTTGACCATGATGGCTTTAAACGTGGCTTATCCAATCAAATGGTAGAACCAAAATGATCACAAACTATCAGATTTACATTCACGAGTCTCGCACAGGAAAGCAGAGGTGGTTGAACATGATTTCAACAATCTTAATGCTGCTTGTTGTGACTAACGCTGACTGCTGCGCTGTAATAGAGCGAGCTTTCCATCAGCTGTGGTGTTTCCATAAGCATGCGCATAACTAACATGTAACGCTGGCATGTCCTGGTGCCAAATTGTGGATGTTTTTGAAAGCATTGATCTTAGTGAAGGTTGGTGTGTGTAACATCTGTCTGTTCCGCAGGGGCTCCAGTGCTCATGAGAACGACCGTCTCTCGTCTGTAGCGGCAGAGCTGCAGTTTAAATCCCTCAGTCGCCACTCCAGCCCGACGGAGGACCGGGAGGGTACGAGCTGCTTTTACTTTGCACTTTAACTATTGTCATTTTAACTATTGTTTGGTACTGATGCTGTAGCTTTGGTTACGGATAACACGTTCCATGCATTACTTAGTAACTAATTCTGTACATTTTATTTTGCCCGCCCAGAACCCTCGTACCCTAAAGCAGACGGCAGCAGTACCGCCCGTCGCAGCTGGGAGTTCCGCAACTTCATCAGCCAATCACAAGGTAGCTTGCGTCAAAATCATCGCCAAATCATCGCCATCATTGTGGCATTTTTAAGACATTTAGAATACATATTAAAGCTGCAATGTGTGACTTTTGCCTCTCTGTTGAAAAATAAATTTGCATGTTACTTTACGTACTTTAACATGTTAAAATCAGGTGTGGGTACATTGACATTTCCCGGGAAATCAGATCTGACAGCTCGAATTATAAATCGTTAATATAAACGTACAGTTACGAATCGGGGTAAAATATGGAGGTATGTTCTAAACACTGATCTGTTTTGTACCTGCGCAATAACTTATTTTTGTTCATTTAACCTTAAAAAGTTACAATTTGCAGTTTTAATATTTTTAATTTGCTCTAAAAATCATTTTTTGTTTTATTGAATCATTCTCATTTATGATGATGTATGGTTATACTGATGAATGTAAAGCAGTATTTATGCTTGTATTTGAATCAGTTTACTAATATAAACTAGTAACTGATATACAACTGTATTTTCCTGCAGTCACAGCAGCGCAGCAGAGCCCTATGGAGGCGGTTCGGTGCTCCATTCGCACCTTCGAGGAGGAGCATTACGCGCTCATGAGGCAGCGTAACATCATTGGCCAGGTGTGCAACACCCCCAAATCCTACGACAACGTCATGCACGTGGGGCTGCGCAAGGTCACCTTCAAATGGCAGAGAGGCAATAAGATAGGTAAGAGGTCATTTTTACTGTGGAGGCCTCTGCTGTAGCACTTCCTGAATTCTTCCTTGTAGGACCGAACACTTCCTGTCTCTGTTAACAGGTGAGGGGCAGTATGGGAAGGTTTACACGTGCATCAACGTGGACACTGGTGAACTGATGGCCATGAAGGAGGTATTTACCTGTACTTGACATCACAGCTTTGGCCTGAGATGAAGTATATTTATCTTTCCATGAGACTACATGAGCCACATTCACATCTGTTGTAAAATAGCCCATATAGTCACGCCTGTGACCACAGATCAGCTGAAAACTGTATTAATACAGGAACCGTATTACTGTATACAAATTTGAACTGTTACTTGTCATAAACAAGCTACAGATCTAACACAGTGTCTAATACATGGATGTAGTGATTATTCACACACACACACATACACACAAACACATTTATACACACACACATCATCATGCCTTCCAATTGCATACTTCACTTGTATGTGGTAAGCGCATCATTAACTGTAAAGTTGCTTTCAGATCCGCTTTCAACCCAACGACCACAAAACGATAAAGGAAACGGCAGACGAGCTGAAGATCTTCGAGGGAATCAAACATCCCAACCTCGTCCGCTACTTCGGGGTGGAGTTGCACAGGGTAAAAGACTTTGTATTAGGGCTGCAAGATACATCGAAATGGCTTGTAATAACGAAGTGATTTTAATACTATAATACAAATGTTATGTCTAGTCAAAGTTTTAGGTAATACATAGACTCATAACACACAAATGTTAGTTTAAATAAGTGTTTCTTGTCTCAGATTGAATGTGATACATGTATGTTGGTTATATAATTTTCATTTTTTAAATATTTGAATCAAATTTAACTAGATTTTGCAAACTCAAATCATTTTCGTATTGAATATCGCGTTAGCAAGTCATTGCATATTATCGCATTTTTCAGTATCGTGCGGCCTCACTGCGACAGCCATATCTCAGTGTCTGTTTATCTTGTTGCCTGGAGTTTATGCCTCTGCATTCCTGACGTTCTCCTGCAGGAGGAGATGTATATCTTCATGGAGTACTGTGATGAGGGGACGCTGGAGGAGGTGTCCAGACTGGGTCTCCAGGAGCACGTCATCCGCCTCTACAGCAAACAGATCACGACTGCCATCAACGTTCTTCACGAACACGGAATCGTGCATCGTGACATCAAAGGTCTTTGTTTGTTTCTTCTTAATAAATAGATTAGTAAAGTTCCCTCCCTCCTTCCTTCCATTCATGGATGCATTGATTGATTGATTCACATGGAATCGTGCACTGTGACATTAAAGAACCAGTGAGCATCTGCGAGTCTGAGGTCAATTCACATCATGCATCGATAGTGAAAGTGTTGTTGTTTATTGTGCAGGAGCAAATATCTTTCTGACGTCATCTGGTTTGATAAAGCTGGGGGATTTTGGTTGCTCAGTGAAGCTGAAGAACAATGCTCAAACGATGCCCGGCGAGGTGAACAGCACTCTGGGAACTGCAGGTGAGCGGGTGTTTGCTGTAGTTTCTGTGTTTGAACACAAGAGGGCATCTGATACTCTTTATCATTTTATCTCTCGTCTCATTTCATAATGAATCACGTGGTTTCCATAAACAGTGTAGATTTCTAACACCGTTTCCTTGTGCTCTAAAAATGATGAGGATCATTTTCCACTGACTGTGTGAGTCGGCTGACCAAAGCTGACGTTGATTTTGCCTCTTATATGTTTAGTATGACATTTTAAAAGATTTGAAACGCAATTAAATGAACGTGATTTCGGTGTGTCATCACCCTTACGCGTCACAAACAGAATCGGTAAATATTAAAACAGGAACGTTTAAACTGTGTAACTGTTTTCTCTGTCATCTAGCATACATGGCTCCTGAGGTCATCACGAGGGCGAAGGGCGAAGGTCACGGTCGCGCCGCTGATATCTGGAGTCTGGGATGTGTCCTCACGGAAATGGTCACCGGGAAGGTCAAACAAACCTTAAAGATCTTTGCATCCGAGTTTATTCTTTGGAACAACTTTTCCAAATACAGTTTTTGTTTGTTTGGATAGAAGTGTACTTTATTAAAACATGTCTGTTTCATGTCTCTCACATTTCTGAGCTTGTCCACACACGCCTGTAATCAAACCAAACCGCAGTGTAATTGCAGTCTGATAGGGAATGAATTAAGATTATTCTTATCAAGAAATAAGATATTTCATTTCTTGATATTATTAAGAAATTAGATTCGGCTCAGGTATTCACCCGCATTAAACGTTTTTTTATAGTCTTATAGTACCATTGATCTACAAACAGCATGTTTAGTGTTTGTAAACTTGGACGATGAACGATCCTGTTGCTTAGCATTTTTTGGGGAACCAAAAGTAGAACCTTGTTCTCCGTTCTGTTTGTTTGTACAGAGACCGTGGCATGAGTATGAGCATAACTTCCAGATCATGTATAAAGTCGGCATGGGCCACAAACCGCCCATTCCTGAAAAGCTGAGCACAGAGGGGAAGGATTTCCTGGCCCACTGCCTGGAGAGTGAACCCAAGCGCCGCTGGACAGCCAGCGCCCTGCTGGACCACCCCTTTGTCAAGGTCTGAACCTGCTGCATGTCATCCAGCTGCTTTCCTCTTTCAGCTGGTCCACAGAAACACAAGTTTGAGAGATAATAAGTAGCTGTGAATCTGTACTATAGGACGGCCTGACACACGAAACAACACGTTATGTGAATGCGATAATGTTTTGAAATCGTAAAATCAATTTCAATCGTTTTTTTAACTAAAAATGATAAAAACATGTTTTACATTATTTCTGGGAAACGAAAGCTTCGTTACACCTTTTGATAAAAGTCTCTGCTATCTGCGTCGAACTAAGTCACTTTATATGGTTTTATTTTTAAGTATTATGCACATATATGTATGTCTGCAATATATTTTGATAATTTCGATATATTGTGCAGCCCTACTGTAGTGTCTGGTACCTCAATCCAAAAACCCTAATCTAGACCCACCCTGGCCATTTGTCTTGTGCTGTTATCTTGAGCACTTAAGTACAGCTACTCTGAATTCCACCAAAAAAACTTGTTTTTCCAGAAGACCCTGTTTACAAGCTTGTAAAAAGATGTTGAAACAACTAAATTCATGCTTTGAGCACTAACCAGGCATGCTAATGACCCATTGACAATGATTTACTAACAGAGCAATGAGGTAAACCCAGAACATTGCATGGTGTCTCCTGATTGGCTGATCAGGTGTGGTGAACGAGGTTGATGGAAATACGTGTCATTTTATTGCAGGTCTGCACAGATGAAGAGTGAGCCGGGCAGGTGGACGTATTGTAACGTTTACAAAAGTGCTAGCACTACTTCACGCGACACGAGAGGAACGCGGCCCTCACAGAACAATGAAGGAGAAACAGACGGTTTTTGGGAAGATAAGAGCCCCTCGCAAAGTTGAAGAGTCTTACATGTACAGTCACATGAGCAGATTGTTGTTTGGATGAGAGCATTGTATTGTACATACTGTAAGAATAGTTTAGGGTTTTCTTTGTACAAAGCGTATTGTAAAGATGAAGTTTATTGCCACTGTTTGTTCTGTTTGTGCTGAATGAAATGAATGAGTTTTGGTGAATGAGTTACAGTGAACTGTGTTAAAGACAGAAGACATGAATTCAAGAGAAGGAAAAACTTTGTTAAAAAGCATTCTGACAGCACAAAATATCAGAAAAGGGGGCCTTCGGCAGTATGTTCGTGAAAGAAATCATACAAACTGACAGTCACAGGGGAGATTTGAATTTATTTTGTTAAAATATGGTATTTTGTTGGCCTCGCAGCAGACCCACTGTTAACAAATCATATTTAAGCCTATCAGTAGTTGTGCTGCGTCGACCCGGCCGCCTCTTGGCCAATGTCGTGCCTTTACAATCTGAGGGTGTAAGAGCATAACCAACCAATGAGAGGGAAGAAGCCAGTCTGACTCCGCCTTACTGCTGCTGCACTCAGACAGGTGGACAAACACAAAACTCCTGCTTTTATACAAGCATCAACGTTGCTGGTTCTCAAACAGTGTTTGCAATATTTAAAAGAATTATTAATAAACAACCTTTTTTAAAATGGCCTCCATGTTTCTTAGAGAAAAATGTGTGAATGTGTCGAGTGCGTTACACTGTTGCATGTTTCATCCTCATTTTTCATCATCTGTTCCTCATGTGTCACTCAGGTGAGCAGTTTAAATTTCCAAATGCCAGTTTTGATTTTGTGAACTGCTCTCATATCAGTGATGAGTTCACGTGTCACGTTGCATGACCTTTTTGCTCTGCTGGGCAACAGTCTCTCACTTATTGTTTAGTGGCACCTCTTTGATTCCGTAGTTCGAACCCTTGTCGATCTCAGTCTGTCCGATCATCCAGCGGATTCCAGCTGATACTGTAAATGGAGGTAGACATTCGTCAGTGTCAATGCACAACAGTTATTTACATTGTCATGCTGTTTATAACTAAACAAGGGTTACAAGCTGATGCCCACAACATCATCCAGTTTAAGGTCACTATCTAATACTAACAAGGTTCCCACTGTTAGGAAAAGCCTGGAATTATCAGGGAATTTTAAAACTGTCACTGTGAGAGTTCGTTAAGGAAGTTTATAATCTGAAAAGTTTGTAGGAAACGTTCTACAGTAAACACAGATGTTTGTAGTTTTACTTGGTTCTAAAATACTTGAATCATTTTTAAAATTCCTTATCCAGTAATCACAACGTGCTATAGAAATCTTGTTTACTTGCTGGCATGGGAACCCTGTACTAAACAAAGCCATGAAACTGATAGGGCTGAAATGAAAGCTTCATTTAAACTGATACATGTTGATGCATGATTTCTCTGCATGGGGTGTAATCACGTAGATCAAGAATTGCTTTAATTTCATAAAGTGTGAATTCAGTGTTTAGATGAAACTTTTAGATCTGAAATGAATTTGAATCCTGTTCTCACATGCTGTGGTACTTTAAATGGGGAAAACACCAGAAATGCATTAAAAAGTGCCATTCATGCATTTATGAATCGGTCAACATGCATTAAATGCAGATAAAAATGGTCGATATACTTACTGCAACAGCACCTAACCAGCCTCCGTTTTAATACATTTTTTGAAAAACAGATTGAAGGAAAATAGCAGCAATGCATACAGTAACTCCTCAAATTACCCCAATTAATAATCTTTAAATGCCAAATCCAGCAAAATTAAACCAGGTGTAATTACAACCAGGTAAAAATGACCCACCCCCACCCCAGTGCCCTGCCCAAGTACCTGCTATACAGCAGATGAATGTACAGATGACCGTGACGGTGGAGCCTGACAGCAGCAGCCCCAGCAGCAGGACACACAGCGGATAGACCAACAAACTGACCCAGAAGAGCCAGTTCAGCAGGGCCCAGGGTCGACGCGGCGGGTTCGTAATGGGGCCCGGGTACCGACCCGTCTGTCTGTAATGCTCCTGGAACTGATCCTTAGGAAAAAGTTCAAGTTTTTTTGTACAGCGCTTTCCACAATTTTGCGTTGTTGCAAAGCAGCTTCATGAGAACGTTTTTTGAAAAAGCATTACAAAAAAAACTAGTTGAGACATAAAAGTAAAAACAAATATAAAAGTACAGTTGTGTTAATAGTATATGCGGGCATGTTTAAATAAAAACAGGCAAGGACAAGCAGAAACAATAATTTATCGCCGTCTACAGAGTGACTCATGGTTGCAACGATGCTTTGATTATAAAAGCCGGTCGCATCAGGAAGTTACAAAGGTTTTGTAAACATGACTCATGTAAACGTTTGTAACTTGAAAATAAGTTTTAGGGAAACATGAGCGTTCGAAGGCGTTCGCTGGCGATGCGCTGTTGAATTGCACAATATTAAAACCGTCATGCATGACAAACACGACACTTACTTTCTCCTGATAGAGTTTGTGGAGCCAGTCTGCACATTCTGACTCATCCTCTGGGATCGACTCCAGAGGAATCCGCCTAACAGACACACAGGGAATGCAGTGAGTGTTTGTGTACCTAGCGCAGGGCGTGTGGTTTAGCTGACTTTGTAGAAAGCCATAAATGAAACTAAAACATGAATAAATGATTGTGCATTTGAACTTTGTTACATCAGGAGACACAATCAAAAAACAAACACAATGCTGTTAAATATTGCCCAACAGCAGTGTGAAAGATGAGTGACTTTCTTTTTCCCTCTTACCTCACATATAAATCGGCGTGGTACTTTTTTCCGTTTAGCAACCCTAATAACGTCGGCGTTTCGTTGTTTCTGAAATTAAGTGTAGAATCGTACACAGCAGTAACTAAAGAGGAGACATAAACCAAATCAGCAAGCCAAAATCCACGCGGGCTATATATATACATATATATATATACATATATATATATATATATATATATATATATCAACAAAGACTTCATCACCATGAGACATCAACTGTCTTAAAAGGATAGTTCACTCAGAAATGTTCATTCTTTCATCATTTACTCGCACGTCATTCCAAACTTGTGTGACTTTTGAGAACAGAAGATATTTTTTAAATACGCTGGGGATCAAACAACAGTGACACCCCTTGACTTCCATCGTAAGGACACGAAACCACTGAGACATTTCTCAAAATGTTTTCTTTTGTGTTCCATAATAAAGATAAAGTCATGTGGGTTCAGAATGACAAGGGTGGTAACTGATGGAAAAACTTTCGTTTTTGGACGGACTATCCCTTTAATTTACTTCACTGCAATACCCAAAAAAATCACTGTGGCTAAGAGGTTCTCACCCGTTCCCCTGAGGCTCTGGACTGTGACACAAAAGCCTTTGGTTCGAGGTAGAAGGTGGTACTTGAGCTTGGGGAGACCTTTCTGCTCTGCCACCTCCATACTGATCTTGTGCTTCTTCTCTGTAAATCGCGTGCCCTCACAGTGCAACAGGAACTATATATGCATCATAAATAAACAACAAGCTCCATGGTCACCCACTATATATTAGATACGTCAAGATAGTCAATGACCAAATATAGAAAATGTGTTGTAAAGGGGATAGTTCATATTTAATATTTGGACAAACTGTTCTTTAAAGGAACAGTTCACCCTTAAATGAAAATTCTTTCAATTTACTTATTAACGTGACACCATATCTAAATTTAATGTTGGATCTGTATCTGTTTACATACAAAATATACACACAGAATATTAATCTTTTTCTTCACAAATCATTTCCCTTCAAAAGAGATTTATTAAACTCGTATGGGTTACTTTTATGGATGCACTTTAAAATCTCGGGCACCATTCACTGCCATTATAAAACTGGAAAGAGCCAGAAAAAATAATTGTTTAAAATCACTCCGATTGTGTTTGGATAAGAAAGAAAAATCATATATATCTTTGATGGCATAAGAATGACAAAATTATGAGAATGTTCATTTTAAGGTGAACCATTCTATTAAACAAATAAATAAGGTGTTTAACACAAACAGAGATCTGAGATCTAGTACAATTGACGGGATTCTAGCATTCAATGTAAAATAGGCTTTCAAACATACCCAGAAGTTTTCTGGGTAATCACGAAGGTTGTGAAGGCTCTGTACGACTGTCATACGATCCTCCTCCCACTTCCTTGTACAGAAGACCATCTCCAGGAAGTACCACATCCAGCCAATGACAGGCACATACGCAAGCTCTTTTTTTGCCAACACTTTTGAGCTCTAAAATGAAAACACAGCAAGAACACTTGTGTGACATTACAACAGACAGTTTACGTCCTCATAATACTCTTCAACTGCATTCGTTCAAACGAAAACTTTATGTACATCCGAATTATTGAAGGGGTGGTTCACCTAAAGATGAGCATTTTTCTTTTGTGTTTCTTAGAAGCAAAAAAAGTCATACAGGTTTGGAATGACGTGAGGGTGAGGGAATCCCAACAAGCAGAATCACAACTGTGGAGCGCTCAGGTTGGGTTGGCTGGGTTGTAGTTTTGTCTTACCCCTAAAATGCCAAATCTGTCACAGAAGGTCCAACCGCACATAAAATCGATCTCAAAGTTGTGATTGAGGACAACGATGGCGTTTTCTTTGCCGTAGAGAGCAAAGCTTTCCGGGTCAGTGTAAAGTGTGCACTCCGTCCCGGACCACCATTCCAACAGTGCCACTAGTTCTGAGCAAACACAGGAATGGAAATACAACTGGATTTAAAATGCATATATTTGCAATGCAGTTTTTTTATTTACATATTCGTGAATGTGTAGCCTGGTGCATCTTTTTTTAAACTAACCATTCAAAACATATGTAAATAGATGGCAGAGCAACTTTGTAACCCACAGGTGTTCTGTAAAAAGTGGTGGTTTTAAAACAGGAAGTAAACGAGTTGAGGTTTTGTGCGTTCTTAAAGTGTGACATTTCCACACCACGCATGTTGGAAAGCACTTCACAAGGTGTGTCAGCGTGACAAAGCTGTTAATCGGGGGTGTGGAGGGACACTGTCCTGCAGAGTTTAGCTCCAGCACCTATTAAACACACCTACACCAGTTTTACTTGAAAATGACAGGGAAATGCATTGGGTTGGAGCTAAACTCGGGACAATTGCCTTCCAGGATCAGGAACGGATCTCTCTGCTGTGTATTACAATGTGTTCTGTTTGGCTGCGACGTGATGTTCACATTACACCGGTAATATTGCGTGTTATTATGTCTAATTGGTGGTCGCATTGCAGGACTTACGGCTAGACACGGAATAACCCAATCTGCAGTTGATCTTGCGTGCCAGCTGCTTGTTTATGGGCCACAGTGGTAGAGTGCAAAGCTGCAGCAGGTTGATGATGAAGCCACTGACCAGGAACACATAACAGATGATGAGATGACACAGGAGCTGAGTTTTAAACAATTCAAGGAATCCCATCCTCATTGTGTAGTCTTCGTTCCCCCCGTTGCCACAGAAACCTGCACAGAGGGCAAAAAATATATAAATAAAATATAAACGGACCAATTCTTGGAGATGAAGAAGGACAGCGTCGGTATTTGAAAAATGCAAATCTACCGAAATTCAACAAGCACGGTTAAAGGCAAGAGGAAGCGATTGCTTCCGTCTTGTCTTATCTTTCTCCATGTTGTGGAAATGGTAAATGGTTTTTACCCACAAATACTTTCTTTACACCTTTTGGTTTCACAACCTTCTGCGTTACTCAATTCACTGGTTCTGCTTCTCTTTGCAACATCTAGAAGGAAGCTCTTAATGACATCATAAAATCGTTTGACAACCTTCTTTCCTGCGTCAACGTATTTCCTATTAAAACAGGAAGTAACAAAGAACTTCACACACAGTCCTTATGTCACAGCTGTTATTCTTGTTACCTGGCTACATGTTGTTAAGGCAGATGTGTCTCGTACAGCGCCCGCAGTTTATCTTAAACCCTAAATAAACACACCTAAACCAGCTAATCAAGGTTTTCAGGAAGGACATTCTCATTATAATCCCAAATGTATTTCTGTAAAGAAAAAAAGTGAAATATACCTCCGTCTAGCTGGCATATATTGTTATTTTTTGGACATTTCACGACCGCTTATTTCCAAATCTAAATGAATACATGTCAAAGATTTTACCTTTAAAATGTAAACATTTAAGACATCAAAATAGTTTGGTTTTCATTTTTTAAATGTATTCATTAATAACAATCAGTCGAGTGTGACGTCAAGATCCGTACCACGGGCGGTCTTGCGTGGCTTTTGCATCGTTTCATACGTCATAACAAAAACATCGCGCACGATGACGTAAGTTTGTTGAGTGCGGTCGTCAGTATTAACATTTATACTCACGGTTTGCACTTCAGGGTGCGCCTTGTTTAAACTGCCAAATGACCCTTGATATTCACTTACCTGCGGGTCACAGCATTGGCTTCACCTACACGTCTCGTCTTGCCAAATTCATTCCTAAACTCTGAATTAAAGCGACAGACAAATCTCGGCAACTCTCTCCACATCTCTCGTTATTGGTGCGTTTCGGTATAATGTTGAGTTTAGTTTAGTCT